>CM056609.1:30116741-30184241 GCA_029721355.1 Tegillarca granosa
ATTATTTGGAAACGACATACAGCTCCTCTACAAAAAATTAATGTAGAAACTAGAATTCAAACAGGCGTTATCCAAGTCTCCTATGTTGTATAAAACAGGGTTCACGCTGCCGTTCGCTTTTTTCGCAAAATGAGAGAAAAAAAAAATTGGCGATAAAAAATAAACATCGGCGAAAGTCATGGCGAAAAAAATGTTTACATTAACAGGTTCACTACGCTTCACGGACATGGGCAGAGAGTCGTTAAAGCAACAGGTTTCCGTCTCTGTCTACGTGTTTTATCAAACCATAGATCTAGAGAGTTCCGAATGAGTGTTAAATTGGGTCACCGAAGCCATGTAGATGATGTTGATTAAACAAAATTCCACGTTTGAAGGTGTTAATTACAGGTGGATTTATCATTTAACGAGATTAATTACCGATGTAAGCGAGTGATTACCAAGCCGCGTTTACGGATAATCACATGTAATTGCTAAATTATATTGAGATTATCAATTATCGGTGGTAGATCTTTGAAAGTAGTAAAAATTAAATTTGTGCTTTTGACGGTTTTGTTTACAGTTTACTTATTACTTATTAGTGATTTATTTTATGAATAAAAGAAATAAAACAAGAAAACTGTTGTTGTTCTTCATGTCATCAGACATGCATTTTATAAGCCAATTTATTTCTATTAAATTTTCGCCAGAAATTACAATTAGACCAGAAAATACCTTTGGCCCATACAAATTGTATTTGGCGAAAAAAAAATAATTCTGGCGAAAATTTTGGAGAAAAAAAAATTGAAGTCAGCGTGACCCCTGTAAAATATAAAAATTCAAAATATACTAAAAACAAATCATACTTTTTAATTGAATTAATGTTATAGCCATCGTTACATTAATAAATAAAAAAATCGAGTTTTTCATGATGAGACATCTTTAAGGATCCTTAAAGCCTCCTTAAAGATCCTTAAAATTTCAGTTCCATTAAGGATCTTTAAGGAGTCCTTAAAGATCCTTAAATATGTCCTTAAAGAGTCCTTTAAGGTCCCTTAAAGATCCTTAAAGATTGGACGGCTTTAAGGAGGCTTTAAGGCCCCTTTAAGGATCTTTAAAGACATATTTAAGGATCTTTAAGGATCCTTAAAGATCCTTAAAGGAGGGGTTTGGTCTTGTGTTATATAATAGTAAAACTACTGTTTACTTGTTCGACTAGATTAACGGAAACTTTTACGATTTTTATTATTTAAGCGAATACACATCGACAGGAATACTGGATCGGATTAAATGATAGAACTAGAGAAAAAAGATACGTGTGGAATGATGAGACGACGCCCGTTAGTATTATTTAATCTTTAATTTGCTTTGCTTTTTTGTCTATGATATATATATATATGGAGAGAGCTAGAGAGAGAGAGAGAGAGAGAGAGAGAGAGAGAGAGAGAGAGAGAGAGAGAGAGCATTATTTTTATGCTTTGAGAGTTTATTGATATGAAAAATGTTTGGTATATCTTATGAATCTAATGCCAATTGCCAATGGGCTACAATGGTAAATGGTTGGAAGTGTTGCAAAGTAACAAACACCCAGGTGGATTATTTAGATTTGGCAATACGTCGTTAATGTTTTCTTGATCACTTGCCGTATGCATTATTATTATCAAACTTTTCGGTCTTAGTGTCACTGATGAGGAATGAATTTCCGAAATGTGCACATCTGGCACATCAAAATTTAACTGGTATTTGTGTTATATATTGCAATCAACAGTCTACGAAGTATTTTTCATGTATGTTTGCTTTTGTTGCAACTTTTTTACAATTCATTGTAGGCTAGATATTTTCGATGGAATCCACATGAACCAAACAACCTGGCTGGCGAAAACTGTGTTGAAACTAGATATCTTGGATGGAATGATAAAGATTGTTCTACAAAACTTAAATTTATCTGTCATAAAACGCCACGTAAGTACTTAGTTTCTTAACTCAGATTTCCGTTAACTTAACTCTGGCAAATTTTGGCAATCTCTTTCTGAATCATAAATAAACATTTGTAATAAAACAAAATACAGATGGTACAAGCTTGAAATGATCTTTAAAATGACACTTTAAATTCGTAAATATTAAAACAATTCACGCAATTATTTAGATTTTAAATTTGCCAGGTATAGGTTAATGCAAATCTTAGTTAAGAAATGATTGTGGAACCGAGGCCTGGTTGTATATACTACAAAAAAATATAAATAAATAAATAAATAAATAAATAAATAAATAAATAAATAAATAAATAAATAAATTTATTGAAATGACTTGGTGACTTGATACCTTGTTTAATTAATAAAGATGTCTATGACACTTGACTTAGAAATGTTAAATAATTTTTAAATAAACCGGGCAGCTTCAGTGTGATGTAGAAATTGGATTATCAAAAAAAAAAAAAAAAAAAAAAAAAAAAAAAAAAAAAAAAAAAAAAAAAAACAATCAACGACTTGAGACTTCTCCAAATGGGACTTCTCCAAATTGGGATCGATTTTTAACAGAAGATACTTGCAACAAGTTAACATCAAAGAAAACCATTAATATTTGACATTTTTAAGTTATATGATCTGCCATACTAGGGTTCAAACCTTGACAGCGATGTGAATTTCGATTCGTATTCCATTTGTGTCTTGTATTAACATTCTAGAAAATATATACATGTATGTTTCATAAAACAACGCTTGGATCATAATTAAAAATAATTTCTTATATTTATGTTTGTATTGCAGGTAACATAGCGATAAACCCTCAAAGTACCCTTCCTGTCAGTAAGTATGTTTCAATGAGATTAGTTTCCCTTTAAGTTTAACTTAGTTCAAAATAACATTACCGGTCTTAATTAAATGAAATGAAATCAATGTTAAATAACATCACTTTTTATGGTCGCATCAAATGGAGGATGAGCCTCAACCAAGCAAAAATACACATAAATACTCCCTGAAAGTTTTGCTGCCGATCGATTACTTTTGTTTGTATTTGATGGCACTAGTTTGGCTCTTTTAAATTAATTTTGTTTTCTGTGGGACGTGCAAATCTTGTCGTCGCTATGTTTGTTTACTGTAACCGAACCCCAATACAGGTAAGAGTTACTTCCGTTATGCCACTGAATCGTGCGCGAGTTCTTGCACCCCAGCAGATTTACGAACACAGTTCCATGTACCCTGGCAAGTTAACCAATCGCCAATTTCTTTGAAAGGCGACAATATTTGTACTGTAGAATTATATATATTTGTTCGGTTAAAATTTTGTTGGTTTGTCAATAGAGTTTTGTGATAAAATCCCAGTGGATTTTTAAAATATTTTAATCGCATTTAATTTTTTGCTTATTACTAACCCGAACAAAAATCGAAATTTCATCCCCAGCAAATATTGTTAATTTTGTCGTTTAAAAAATAAATACTTATATGTATACAAGCTTTGCCTAAAATCAAGGTTCCTGTGCTTTTTGTAGGACCACATAGTATAAAATGTGGGGAACTTTGGGAAGAAGATCCAAACACTGATTACTGTTATCAGTTTAATACCAAAACTTTGGACTGGGAAGATTCACGTGACAATTGCAGAACTCAGGGAGGAGATTTGGTCAATATTCAAACACGAGAGGAGAGCTTCTATATAAACAGTAAGAACTATTTTTGTAGTACCCATTAGAATCGTAGAATATTTTGTTCAGGTATAATCGATGTTTGTTCTCGGAAGTTCCTTGCAATGCCGGTGTACAGTTACGACACCGCTGGTATTTTTTTAAACTTTTCATAGTTGCAATGCTTCCTTTGTGCCTTGCTTGTTTTAGATATGGATGTTATATTTTTATTTCTGGATGTTGCTGAGCTAATTGATTGATATTATCAAACACCTTAGAATTTATTTCACTTGTTTTTAATTCATTATTTATAGCCAGAATATCGACTCTGTCAATGTTTGCTTATTGGATCGGAGCCAATGATCGGAGTTCAGAAGGAGGCTGGCGTTGGTCGGATGGATCACCTTTTGCGTATGTAAACTGGGCCTCAGGTAATTGATTTTCCTTTTAAAGACGAAAAATTAATTAAATAATTTAACACATACAAATGCAGAATTTAAAGACATAATTAAACAGTTCCTTAATCCTTTTTTTAAAAAAATATGAATTTTTAATATCAAATGAACTTTTTTCTTAATTCTTGGTATTTCCTTTATATGTTATAGATTTTACAATTGCATGTATTTATTTTTGTTAGGTGAACCTAACGATTATAAGCATAACGAAGACTGTGGTGCTTTGATCGCCAGACGTGGATCTAGTAGCTTATACAAATGGAATGATTTCCCATGTACACTTCGAATAGGTTACATCTGTAAGAAATTAGGTGAGGTTAGAATAATTTGATTTATGACGGTCATACTTGAGCATTACTTTAGTGATACTCAGCCAATCAGTTCTAGGATATTAAAGGAAACCAGAGTGTCTAGGAAAAACTGGAGACAAGTATTTTGTTGAAATGAAAAAGCTAGTTACATATGTCATTTGTGCCACTTTTGGCATGTCGCTGTAGCATAAAAGTATAACAGTGTTTTTTGACAACAATTTCTATTAAAACATGTGAAATCACATAGTCGATAACAACTTTGAGTTCATCATGAGAGTACCACATGTTTAATTGTATATGTAATTTTCCAATGTTCCATAAAAACAATACATTAATTGTTTATATATATATATATATATATATATATATATATATATATATATATGCCACACACATATATATATATATATATATATATATATATATATATATATATTATTCTTTTCAAATGCACATAGAATCTTTTAGCATTGATTACTAGTTATACTGGCAAACACTTTAAAAAAATCACAAACCATTTACAAATTTTACTAATAATCAGTGTTTGCTGATGATGGTGACGCAACATGACTTGAATTAGATAGAAATAGTACTTTTTTGTTTATATTTTTAGGAATAACGACGAGACCAACACGACCAATGCCTTCACCAACTCCACCAGGTAAACAACCAAACGTCATTTTTGCAAAAAAATTAAACCTTATTAATTAAATATTCCTCATGCCATTTTCAAAACAAGTTAAGACAGTAGCACTTTTTTGTCTTGTTCCCCAAAAGCAGACAGCAGTTTCAAAATTGTTTACATTAATTTTTTCTTAAGATTTTGTTTTAGTGTACAGTATGTGGTTCATATGTTTAAAAACATTTTTATGATCAAACTAGGGAAATATTTTCGTCTGTAATGTTATGATGATCTTTTTTGTTTCGTCTTTCCTGTGCTGATTTATTTGATAATGCCATTTACTTTCACTAGAAAAGAAACTTCTATTCAAATTCATATAAGTACTTTAAGTTAAACATATCCGTTCGCTAAACAAATAAATTTTTATCTGTTAATTTTAGCTGGGAAAGTATTTGGATGTCCTGATTATTGGAAACCAAATGGTGCTTTCTGTTATCAGTTTGTGCAACAAAAAGTTATTTGGAATGATGCAAAAGCTTCCTGCTTAAGACGTGGTTCAAACTTGGCATCCATTGCTTCTCAGGACGAACAGAATTACATATATAGTCAACTACGAAACAGTAAATATATCGGTTTTATTTTTACTTTTTCTCGTAAAAACTAGAAACCATCAAGCTCAAAGAAGTAGTGTGGAAAAAATATTGTTTTACACCCAGTCAAAATACTTTACTTCTTTTAAAGTGATTAAAGTGATTTTTTGATTTTTAAAGTGATTATGATAACTTGTACCGCAGAAAAACCACCGATTTCAGACAACTGAATCTACAGTTTTTTTCAAAATCCGATTGTTCAGGCGTTATGAGAAACTGTCATTTTAACGCGTCGGTTTTAGACCACTAAGCCAAATATATTCTTCTAAAATTTGTAATAGCAAATTATCAATTAAAAGATTATATATATATATATATATATATATATATATATATATATATATATATATATATATATATATATAAACAAAAAGTAGTTTCGGTAGTGGTCTCTGAAGAAACAACTCTAACTTTTAAAGCTGCATTTATTTTTCGATTTTCTGTTTGTTTTGGTTTATATATATATATATATATATATATATATATATATATATATATATATATATATATATATATATATGCATTTAAACACAACATAGGAAAACATTGTAAAAGAAAGTTTGGTATAACATAGATTTTTAAACGGGTTTTGGATCAAGTCGTTTCAGGGGTCGTTCTCACATAGAGCCTGGAGATTCGTTTACTCATTTAAGACATAATGTGAAATCCACACCATAAAAGTTAAACATTCTCTCGTTGATTTTATGTAACCTTATATTATCTTATTTCCATGCTGTAAATATTTTTTTGTCAATGTATATTCCGTCAAGACAAATAAAATTAGAACAGAATAACAATATTTAAATGAATAAAACCATACGACTTGGTATAATATCGATATAAAGGTTCTAATTTGGTAAACATTAGTGTGATTTGACAATGATTATCTGTCAGTAGCTTGTTTCAGTAACGTTCATTATGAAATCTTTTGGAGTTCTTTAACTCTAATTTTGATTACTTGCATAAGGCTCTATGCAAGAAATAAAACACAAAATTAATATACCACTCCATGTCAAATCGCATAACTTTTGATTCATGTTTATCAAGGTGATCAACTATTTTATTACGATGTTTCTAACAATAATAAGTGTTTTACTGTATAGATTTAGACCACGAAACTTTTGTTTTAGTGTTTGTCTATTAATAACCGCATGCTTAGGGCATACTAAAAATTTTTTAAAAATTTTTTTTCAGTAAAAGGAATTGGGTTTTGGATAGGGCTGAATGATTTGATAACAGATATGTCCTTCCAATGGATAGATGGCAGTAAAGTCACTTATACTAACTGGGCAACCAGAGAACCAAATAACTTTCACAATAGAAGGGAAGATTGCGTAATGATGTATATACATGTAAATATGACATTTTCATGTATTTAAAATTAATATATAATTCTAATATATTTTGCGGAGAAACTAGTAACTTTGTTCCAATGATTACTTCAAAAGAGAATTAACGTATTTTAACATTTATCACGTTTATAAGCTGATTAAAAAAGGGAGTAATGATGATAAAGTATTTTGCATGTCAATCATTATAAACACTAGTGTTTGAGAATCGACGGCTTAGTTATGTCTTAAAACATATATTCACCTGTAATATATTAAGTTCAGTATTAACACTAAAACACTATTTATAATGATCAATCACCTTTAAGAAAAAACCAAAAAAATCAATGTTATATTAAAAGTCTAATTACTATCACTTAGAACGGCCAAACGAAATTGCTGCTGAATAGTCTGAACCTTAAAGCAACAAAGGTATTTAAACAAAAGCACAAAAATGCTTATTTTTCTGTTACTATAATTCTCTTTTAACTAAGCCAAACATCATAAACCATTAAGTATCTAGGTATTGTGTTTGTCATTCGATTTTAATGGTGATGTTACTGTATTTTTTTTTATAAGGGAGGAAGATGGAATGATGGGATATGTTCAAGTACTGCCTTAGTTAATGGATATGTTTGTAAGCGACCAAAGCAAATCATGTCCAATACACCAAAGCCCGAAAGTGTGGGCTGTACACTGGTGAGTAAATTGTTAAATGTTCATCTTGAAGCGTGAAAGAAACAGAATAGTTTTTACTACAATATCGTGCCAAACCGAGAGCAAACACAATTCAAATATATATTATAGAAAAAAAAAACCGAGACGTAAAAATGTTTTTAAGTTCTCGGTTTTAGATTTTCAATTGAGTAGATTTTTAATGGTCAGCTTTAGAAATGTTATAGAACATTACAAATTTGGCTTTGTTTTTTTAAGGTTTTTTAAATAGGAAAAATCTCATGATTATGCATTTTAAACACTCATTAGCCATTTGCTTAATAAAACAAAATGAAACACATACTTAAATGAGAAGCAGTTATAGATGTTGAATGATGTAAGAATAATTGAAAAAAGTTCTACACATCGTTTTTTTTTCCTTTTAACAAAAATATTTAGCATATTTCTGTTTAGTAGAAAAATTTTATATACCATTTCATACTTTGACAGCCTGCTGTTGGATATGGTGCTTCTTGTTATTATGGAGTTGCTGGTACAACTAAAACCTGGCAGGATGCAGAAACAGATTGTGTTCACAGATTTCGTGGTCATTTGGCTACTGTTAATGACAGGTAACACGCGACACTTTTGTACCCGGAGTTCGAGGTCATGTAGTGTTGTCTCTTAGAACGCATTTTGTTTTTGTTCCAAACAATTGTAAATTTACTATTCTTAAAAAAACTTTTATACTAGTACTTTTTGAGACAAAGTACTGTCATATGTTCTATATGAATTTTGGTTCTGTGTTTTTAATCTTATTTGATAAGTCATTTGCAAGTACAATGAAAACCAATAAAAGCGAATAAAATGTTTAAGAATTTGGAGTAATAGCTTTTTTAAAACAAAAACAAACTACGTGATGTAAACTATGAAACGTTCTTAAGTTTAAAGTGTAAACTGTACAAAACAAATAAAATCAAAATCGACAGAATTTAAATTGGAACAAAACCCTTTTTTATTTTTAGGTTTACACAGGCTTTCATATCCAGTTATATGTTATACAGAGATGACGTTTTTTGGATTGGTCTAAATGACCAAGCTAGTCGTGGAACGTACAAATGGGTCAGCGGATGGCCGGTATCGTTTAGTTTCTGGGCAGTCAACTCACACAGGTGAGGCTAGTATTCACATGAAATCAATAATGTATATTTAGTAAAAACAGGCTGGGGTCATTTAAGTTACATCCAAATTTTGATTTTTATTATTATTTACAATTTTGAAAACTCCAATTGATCCTTACGTTGGGTTTCTCACTATACAACAAAGATTATCAATTTGAAATAAAATATTTTGTACCTGAAAAAATACTTTAGCAAAAATGTCTGATAAAATCCGCCTAACACAACCTATTAGAAATAAAAACAATCACTGCATTTCCATCTGGGATGTTTCTTATTAAAATTCCATAGAGACAATGTTTTTAGACCAAATACATAAGCTTAACTATAGCGCAATGAAACGAAAACAGGTTAAAACAAACAAAGCTCTTGTTTGTATACACGCATAAAGTGTAATGACAAAACTGATTCACAGTAATGTGGTTAAACGCTTCTTACGTTAAAACTAATGACTCGTAAGGGACAGAACTTTATATAGCATAAACTCTTAATATTTATTAAAACAATAAATTGAATTTTGTTTCATTTCTTAATAAAAGGAAACGAAATTGGTACTTGCGTTGCGATGAGAAACAACCATCCGAGAGGATTATGGGAAAACCACAATTGTACCGAGAAACATCATTACTGGTGTCAGTATCCTCGGCCAAACTTCTCCACACCTCCAACAACTGCCCTTAATCCGAACGCAGGACAATGCCCATCAGGATGGACTAATCATCTTTCCTACTGTTATAAAGTAATTGACACGATTTTTATTAAAACCCAGTTTAGCTTGTCCTAAAACTTCTACATAAAACAGTTCAATTTAAAATTGGTTTCATGATAGCTTTTTTGTACAATATCAATGCTAAAAGACTTTACAATTTCTTCTAACGCTTATAATTAGTTTTATGAGATATTTTTATTAGGTATTGGGCAAAAAAAAAATGAACATTTTAATTTTAATGACTTTCACTCCTTCTTTAACAGACATTTATTTTTATACAATTATTAACCGAATAATTTTTTTTATTTTAGAAAAAATTCTAAATATTAAAATTTGAAATACTCGAGTTCATAAGTCAAAATCTCAAGAAAATATTGTTAGAGAAAACACCTAAAGAAATCAAGTATTTAAAATTTAGCAAGTATTTGTTATATATTTACATACTTTTACAGACTCCTTGTTGTATTAAAAATGTTAAAGGAACGTTCGTCTGTACGTAGAATCTTTGTAAGCAAAAAAATGTTGACATTAAATCAAATCGAATATATTAGATTTAATTGTTTCAAAAGGCTTATGACCCAAAGCAGTCACAAAATTTGAAGTCATGGATGGAAGCTAGGGATTACTGTCAGAGTATTGGTGCTAATCTAGCAAGTATCCACAGTCAAGACGAAGATACGTTTATATCTGGTACTCTACTGAGGTAAGTTTAATTAAAATAAAATTATTGACAACAAACTGATTTTTGATTTTCACAAATTAAATGTAATCAAAACTTAGCTGGGTTTGATAAAATTTTGAAACTTTGATTTTATTAATTTGCAACTGTTTGGCTTATGTTTTTATCTATAAACCTTTTGGCCCCTTGTGTCACTGATGAGATATGATTTTGCGAAATTTGCACACATGGTACATCAAAATTTTTAACATGTTAGATATTGACAGAGAGCTCAACATTTAGCTTTTATATCTGTTAAGATAGAACATGGACTGGTATGTCTATGTTTTATAAGAAACACATCAGAATACCGAAAATGATCTACTGCCATTCTCTTACACCTGCATAAAGGATTTATCTACCTTTACAAGTCAAAGTTATAATTTCCCCTTAAAGAGGGCGCTGTCTGTTTAAATATAAATTGTTATCTCGGTACTTACAGGAACTACCATTCCGGATTCTGGATAGGTCTAAACGACAGAGACAACGAAAATGGTAAGAATTAAACAAGCAGTTGATTATGTTTGTCATTACCAACTTCTTAAAACGCAAACACAAACACTAAATACCAATATGACGTTTACAATATTAGTAGACAAAATTGTTTGATATACAATTTGAAGAAAAATGGGAAATAGTCCGATTTGTAAACGTTTGAAAACATTCTGTCGTGTAAACGTTTGAAAACACTCTGTTATGTTAAATTTTGAAAAGATTCTAAAAATGTAAACAAGTCTATAATCAGACAAAAAAGAAGTTTCCTATTCAATATTCATTTTGAGATGTTTATGTTTAAAATATTTCATACACTTGGTAAGACCCGACTTGACACCTTATAGTTTCCAAAATGGTATTATAAGCTTCTCATTCAACTACGTCTAATACAAAATTTACATTTGCTAATTAAAAAAAAAAAAAAACAAACTGATTTAGAAAAAAGGTTAATACGAACTTTGAGTTATTTCATGGTTCAGTGCAACATATAACAACTACTTTTTATATAAACACCATCTCTCTATTTAGATCAGGGATGCGATAAAACACTCCCTGCATCATATTGCATCCAAACTTAACATGACATACGTTTTCTCGGTTGTACTTCATGTTTTGGTTTTATTGTATGTAAAACTGAATATTTGGTAGCGATAACACTACTATAGATGTTCTTACATTTATCAACTAATTATCAAATTTGTTTTAGCATCATTATTTTTAATTATTCAGAAAAATGATAGAATATGTAAATTTTTATTTAATTACTTCTTGTTGAATGTTTTTATTTACTTTTTCATTCTATACTATAGGCTATGTATGGATTGATGGTTCTGCCACTGACTTTACTAACTGGAACAAAGGAGAACCAAATAATTTTAAAGATAACGAAGACTGTGTTGAGTACAGCATGCAGACTTCAAACTGGAATGATAACAATTGTTACCTTTCGAATAGTTTTATATGCAAAATTCGAAAAGGTAAATAAGTTCTTTTTTTATATTTATTCCATCCTATTGCAACTATATACACTGAAAAGCAAATAGTTTTATATGCAAAATTCGAAAAGGTAAATAAGTCGTTTTTTATCTATTCCAATCTATTGCAACTGTATACACTGAAAAGCATTGGCAAAGATATTTATAAGTTAAAAACAACATTTAATTATAAATCACTGTAATTATATCATTCTTTATTGTTAGTATTCATTTATTTGTATTCCGTTTAAAACTTACAAGTGGACATCATGTCGGGTTACAGTATCGGTCATTTATGTTATCTAATGAATAATTAATGTAGAATTTCTGTTTTTATGCTTTTATCTTGTTAAAAGTTTGTTATTATTGTCGAGCCTGGCATGGTCATAAGTATTACTCTTCCGGTGTCTAGGCGGCGGCGTGTCAAAATGTGAAAGTTTATGTTAAAGTCCATATCCTTAAACTAATACTGTTATTGCATTAGATTTGCAACACAGTTTAATCATGCAGTCAAATATGATTACTTCAGTATATAAGCTGATGTCTCAACTATATTTGGGGTAAAATCTTGCATTTAACAGAAAAAGGGAATCTTAAAAAGTGTTTTCTACTCGATCAAAAACTAACTAGGGGTAAATTTAATTTTGTGGAATTCTTGTTTATTTTTACAGGAGCTCAGTTGTTAAGTACAGCAGCACCACCTACTGCAACATCATCTTGTGAGTACAAGATAACATGATAGAATCTCAATGGTGATTTACGTCTTAGTAAAATGTAGTAAACTGTCTCATTTAAACCAGATTGGTCATTTCTCAATTCGAATAACTTACACAATTGTTAAAAAATCTTTGTATTTGTATTATATTTAGGTTAATGGATACTGAAGTTAACTTGATGAATTAAACAAACTGTCTGTTTTTGATAGATTTCATAAAATGTACAAAACCATAGCAATGAGATTAGACGTAACTAAAAGCTGATTTTGAATAGACATTTGTTTTGGATTGTTGAAAATATTCAAACAAAAATGACATACAAGTAAAATATTGATAGAGTATATCCAACGTCAATGTTTGAATAATTTAGTTTTTACATTAACAACCAAACACAAACATTTAATATACAGTTGAATCTCTTTATCTCGAACACGGATATTTCAAACTTTCGGATAGGTCGAAATTTTGGAAAAGGACTGAACAGAGTTGTTCTTTATTCAACCAAAATAACTCCGGTTATTTGATATCTCGAATTTCTGGATAAGTCGAACAATTTTTTCGTCCCCTTGAATGGAAATCCTAGAAAAATTACATTCGTTACTCGAACAAAAAAATTAAGGAAATAAAATTGGTCAACTCGAACAGAGTTTTGGTCGATTCAATTAATTTAAAAAACACAGTGACTGTCGGTATTGATTTTAAATCAATACCCTCGAAAATAACGAAATATAATCCCCCATGAATATTTGTGATTTTACAGTATATATTATACAATATGCATGGGCCGCATAATTAAACATTTATCAAAAACTGTTTCAACAATTTTCTTTCTCTTACCCTGTATGAATGTATCAAACATTACGGCAACTCATGTATCGGGAAAAAATTACATTTAATTTTGCACCTGTTGTTTCATGTTTTAAAAGACAATTTATTTCTTTCTGTTTTTATTTATTGTTAGCTCTTTTATGTGGCACAGAGTTAAATTGGATTTACTATAACGGTTCCTGCTATTACATCAGTCAGCCTTCCGATTCAACCAAGAACGCTTTTGATGCTAATGCCTTCTGCAACTCAAAGAGTAGTTATCTAGCCAGTATTCATTCTTTAGATGAAAACAATCTGATCTTTAGCAAGGTAAATTTATTGTCTAACAATGTTTGTGATGTTCAATTAAAATTCGTTTTTATTGTTTTCTTAAAACCAATTTGAAATCGATTTCATATTTTACGATTAGTGGAAAATTTTGACGAATTAAACAAAATATTTTGCATAGGATGCACCTTAAATGTAACAAAACCGTCAGTTTCCATCTGTAATACATTTTTCAAAATTGCATTTTGCGGAGTTGTGTTATTTTTTTTTACTAAATCGTCAATTCGTTATACAAGTTAAAACTTTACAACGTATCCTATAAATAGTTTGTAAACTGTGTCAAAAGAAATATTAATATAATTTTGATAACTCTAATCAAGTATGTGTGTTTTACTTTTAAATATGAAGTTTTATTTGAACTGAAGATTTATAAACCCTCTTGAACATTGTTTCTCATTTATTTTAAGATAACAAAAGGCAATCTTAATTCTTACTGGATAGGATTGAATGACCTTAGCACAACAAGTTATACGTAAGTATGAAGTTTATCTTTATATTATTCATTAAATATTTAGAATTCCTATTTTGAATTCAATCTTTGTTTCATAAAGAGTAGTAGACATTTCGCAGTTTAAATGTTTATTATCATTGTGATATTTTAGCATGAAAAAATAAACATTTTTTATGAATGTATACTAGCACAAAAGCCATTATTTCGTTACACTATACAAGTGCTTGTGTTTTACTTTCAATTATGATGTTTTATGTGAACAGAAAATTTATAAACCTTACTGCATTTTTCCATATCACAGAGAACCTTATTTATATATATATATCACTGCATTGTGTTTAGTCACTCTGGATAAAGCTTACTTGTCGACATTGTTTATTACAAACGATCCAAAATTATTGTTTACGTTGCAGTACATGCTAAACTCAATATTTAAAATATTTTCTTATTACCAATGCAGCATTATTATGAAAATTAACTGTTGCTTATAAAGGTCGGGTAGGGAAGACTTTTTAAAACTTTGAGGTAAAGCACAAAATACAATATTGTTTTTAAACTAATCTGATGTAGAAAGGACAGTACTAGTTGTAATTTTCTATTACAAAGCGAAAGTTGCTGCCCAATAAATAAATTTTGAATTAGTTAAACGCATGTGATCTTTACACAAACATAACTAAACAGATCTGGTTTTTAAATAGTATTTTAAAATCAAATCGTGCTTATGTGTTTATGTACTTTATTTTCTTCTTATGTTTAAGTTGGATAGATAATACTGTTGTTGATTTTGATTACTGGAACCCTGGAGAACCAAACGATGCTTTTGGTGGAGAACGTTGCGTAGTCATGGTCAGATACGGTGGTAAAGTTTCAATATTTAAATCTCTCATAAATAATTACTTTTCTTTAAGTCTGTCATATTACAAGGCTTATATACCTCCAGTAAAAGTTATTTTTGTAAGTGTCTTTAGATTACATGAAATTCCATTATTTAATTCATTAACACTTTAACAATGCTTAAAATCAAGAATAATAAAATCTTCCACCCAGGCATTCAATTATGGTAAAAGCGGTTAAAGGGTGGATCAAATGAAGCGATGCGATCTTCTATCATGTTTTTCTTTTATTTTTTCAAAACATTTTATATATTGAAATCGAAGCTACTGACATAACCTTATTATTACGAACAAACATAGCATAATAATGATAAAAATGTAATTGTTTTGGTGATATTATCTTAATTGAATATTCAAATAGGTGTTTGGAATGATGACAATTGTAATGAAGATATGGGATTTGTATGTAGAAAAACAACATCTGCTCACAAACAAGTTACCCCGGCTCCTACTGCCTTGATCAATGCAGGATGTAACAACGGGTTTATACCCATGCCAAATAGTAAGCATTGATATACAAGATTTGCAACAGCTACTAAACAGGTTTCAAAGAAAATCTCCTCAAATCAACTTAAGATGTAACAAAGGATTAGAATAGCTTTTAATTTTAATCTTTTAAACACATCTCTTAAATAAAAAAATGACACCGTAAGTAATCTTTTATTGGTGCTGTTTAAGACTATATCAGCATAAATGGAGAAAATAAATCATCCAAAGTTAAAAACGTGCACTTACTTGTATTTGTCTAATACCAACATTTAAAATATGAAAATGTATAATGATTATTTACAAAACTTTTCATTAAAACACTTATCATAATTAAATCGTGAATTTTTCGTATTTGTTTTAAACAAATAATATTTTGTATTTTTTCCTAGGCAACAAATGTTTCTTGTTTAAAGATAATGTCAAACTTAACTGGACAGATGCCAGAGATCAATGCAGAAAATACGGATCTGGATATGACATAGCATCCATTAATTCAGCTGCAGAACAGGGTAGGATTCTGTAATTTATGTTGCAAGAAAAAATAATCAATTTTTAAAAGAAAAATGTTTGATAGAAAATGAACAAATACTAAGTTAAATACAAACTTTTTTAAGATATTTATTTGGTCAGTTGCAAAATACCCAGATACGGTTCATGGAAGAGACAAGACACCAATATCCTTGCAAATGGGTGCATGTTCTTAAGCACGTGCTTACTGGCGTTCATCTCAACGTCTATGTTCGATACTACTTGATACAGGTTGTAATGTATAATTTTGTCAGTTTGCTTGTCGAATATCGTCCGTTTTTTCTCCGCTCCGAGGCATTTTATCTATTCAAAGCTATATGAATTAGTGACGGAAAAGAGTTTTCTAACCATAATGCGTGAACACGATAGGTCTAATGTGAAAAAGGCGTCAATTGTATGCATAACATCTACTGGCGAAACAAATTAAGTTTTTACTCGTTACATATTTAATACCTGTGCAAAAACCTATAATCGGCGAATGTAATAAACACTTTTACACTATATGATAAAACGTTACGGAGCTGTGTGTATTGAATTGATAATGTTACTAAATGTCTATTTTTAGCATTCTTAGTTTCAAATATGAAAGGTATGACAAACTGGGGATTATGGATAGGTTTGAATAATTTACGTCACCACGGTCATTTTGTATGGCAAGACAATTCACCATTCGTATACCAAAACTGGGCCCCCAATGAACCAAACGGTCATTCGGAAACAGCTCCATCTAAAACGAGGCCAATTACAGTAAGTGCAAGCATAAGTATATAAATTTGTATTTTTAAAACACAGTGTCCTTAAAATGGAAGATTGCTACTATTAATTAAGTAAAAAAGTCACAAGGTGACTTTATAAATAGTTTTATATTTTAAAAAGCAAATTTTATTACATCTATGTAATAAAAAAGCTTGATGTAAGTTGGCTTTTTTTGTTGTGCAGATGTTTGAATGCTTGAATAAAGTATTACGACCTAAAATGTTACCAAAAGTATACCGTGACCTATTTAAGTGAAACGTTCAAGTCCGACATATCAAGAACTGTAAATGGACGTCACTGTTTTCTTAAGTCAAAACATATGACATTTATATTACAACACAAACACACACACACACACACACACGCGCGCGCGCATGTGCATTATCACATTATCATTTTGGAGTTATATCAATTTTAACGGTTTATATGCTTAAGTTTGTTTCCATTTTTTCTATTGTCAGGAAGATTGTGTTGAATTCTATGGACCTGGAAATCCGTTTTTACCCAGGGTTTTAATTGGAAAATGGAACGACTTTAAATGTTCAAATACTTTGGGGTACATATGTCAAGGATACAGAGGTTAGCTTTGATATATTATTTACATCTTTTTTTTTAAATATCTACTTTAAAGAGCACCAGGAGGTCAAGTTATGAAATATCTTTTTTGGTCTCGTTTGGCTTGACTCGTTTCTTAAATGTGTTTTCTAATGCTTAGTTCATATTTAAAAAACAAATGTGAATCTGGATCATTTATAAAGGAAAACGTAGATAGAGAAACAAGAAGCCGAAGAACATTGCTTAACTTAGACTTTAATAACATTGTATGAAAATAATACAACCAATTATCATGAGTTATATTATCTTTTTGAAAAATCTAGATGCAAAAAGGCCTATCTGAACAGATGATATTGAATATCACAGGGCCTATCCTTATATAGGTTTGAATTCTTATTAGGTTTTCCTTGTTTGATATTTATTATCTCTCTTATTGACGGCCCGTGAGGCTATTACTCTCTCCTTTACCATCACAAAACTAAATGCCTAAATGGAAGGAAAACACTCGAATATAAACCATTACTTCTCCAATCATTTGTACTCGGTAATCATATTAATTATTGTTTCTGCAGACAGAACTATCCCTGTGCAAACTAAAAGTAGCAGTTGTATTAATGGCTATAAACCTTTTGGAACCGGATGTTACAAAGTCGGTAGAAATCGAGCTACTTGGAACGATGCACAACAGATATGCCGTGGGGACGCCGGAGCAAACCTTGCATCTATACTGGATGTATTTGAGGAGGCTTTTATTTACTCTAATTTTGACTATGCAAATCAATCTGTATGGATTGGTTTAAACTACAACAACCAAGTGAGTATCAACTATCAAAATATATGAATAAATAAATAATAAATGAAATGAATAATAATAATAATAATAATAATAATAATAATAATAAAGCTTAATGACATAATATATACATTTTGTTGAAGCTGCATTAAGTGTTTAAATTTTCTGAATATTCACTGTACGGGGATTCCAATGAATCGAAGGTCAAACCTGACAAATTCCTTTAAATGTCCGTCATTAAAAATCAAAATATATTCGCAAAGGCGTTATGTATCCCTTTCAAAGTCACAAATAAAAAAATTAATTGGAATTCTGTTTTTTTTTTACCTTTTTGTAAGTTGTGTTTAGATGACCCTGTTTTTATGACGTTACCGTGAAATAAAATTTAATCCCACAGGCTACTTCTTGCTGGGAAGTTATTGTTATTTCTGTATTTATTCGAGCTTTTATCGTTGAACCAAATGTTACATTGTTAATTAAGAATATCATTAATTAGATCAGCACCGTTTTAATTTTGTTTCTAGGAAAACTTAATGCAGCTTTAATTCATCATATCTCGTCAAGAAGAATAATATTAGAGTACATATTTTCAAATAAACCTAAAAGGCGTTATATATGTGCACGATATGACAACAGCAGATAATTTATTTGTGTGAGGGATATTTTAGTCGTGGATTTTGTTAAAATGACTATACATCATCCCTGTAATGTTATCGTCAAGTATAGAGTTTATAATGAATTACTCTTCACCAACAATATTTTCTTACTTCTGTTTTTTTTTTACTTAAATATACCATTTAGTAAAATTTTCAATCGTCTTAATTTTTGAAATTAATTTAAAACTAATGTCTGTTCCCTCGTGCAAAGCATTCCTTAGCTGGATTTGGTTTCATATAATGTTGGAACTTTAGATTCATTATTTTTCAACTGTTTGGCTTATGTTTTCTATCTATCAAACACCTAGTGTCACCGATGAGGAATAATTTTTGATATGTGGCACATCAAAATTTAGCAGGTACTTGTTATACATACATTGTAGATGCTAATTTGAGTATTTGTTGTATTTTCAAAAAGGCATTAAAAAGTTAAAAATCAAGAACAAGTTATCTCGTCATTAGATAGACAAACAGTGACATAATTTTTTTTATATTTCAAGGGTACTTACAACTGGGTAAGATGGTTGGCCGACACTTTTTACTCATTGGGGAAGGGGTCAGCCTTTAAAAACGGTTTCAGGAGGCTGTGTGGCTATAGTTAATGGACAGTGGAGGGACTCTGCTTGCAATTTACAACGTTCTTTTGTATGCAAAAAGAGTTTTGGTAAGTTGTTTTAACAATTTACAAGTAATTGCATTCCCGAGTCTAAAAGCTCGGTACTATTAAAATTTTTATACCAAACAAAATATTCTATAAGGGCAATTATTGATTTTTTTTAAAAAAGGAGAGAAAGTGTCGATGGCTCAGTGGTAGAGTGGTAACTCTAAGAACCGTAGTTGTTAGGTTTGAGATCAAATCTAATCCTACATAAAACTTTTAAATTAAATTATGTATATCTCACAAGGTATTCATGGTTCATATCATGTCGGGATCATGTGAGTTGAGAATCTGTAAGCTGGACTACAATTTACTTACTAGTGGAGAGAGCCTTAACAAAACGTCGTACAGAGTCAATAAAAGTACATATTAGACAAATAAAAAAATTCCACGCTGTTTTTGCGAATGTAGGTAATGCGACGTTAAAAATCATTACATACAACAAACGAACGCAAAAGAGAAATCAAAGGCTAAGATGATCCAAAAGTAATAAAATGTTTAACTGTTATGGGCACATCTTAATTATGTTGCATGGCTCACAAAGTTGGTAATAGTTGGTAATATTTATCCACATGCAAATTTTTAAAATGTTGTATATTTAAAGTCGTAAACGATAAGGTATCCTCAGTCATTTTAAGTCAACAAATGCAGTAACGATGCAAAAGACTTTTTAAAAAATACAGAAATTGTGATCAGAACATATAGACTTTTTAAGAGTCTGCATAATACATAAAGTAAAATATGTTTTTTAATATTTGGAATACCATTTAATACACAAAACTGAAAAAAAATTTCCCGATGACAAATTTTAATTTCTTATTACTAGAGGAATCAGAAATCTAGTGGTCTGAAGCTCAAGCTTCCAGATCAAAACACTTATCATTGTCTAAGGTTTATACTATTAGGAAAAATCGCAGTTTGGAAAACTTTATCCATAGGTTATGAATAAAAATAAATGCATCGCATGCTGTTAGGGTATTGTGTGGCATAAGAATAGCTGTAAAAAGACTATTTCTGAAAATGGTATTGGAGTAAATGTCATCAGCAGACAATCCTTGGAAACGGTTTTTGTGTGGAACAGAAATGAAAATGAAATGTTTTTTAACCAAAAAAAAAAAAAAAAAAAAAGATAAATAAAATAAATATAATATACATTAAAACTTTGGTAACTTTGAACAAATAGACATTTTTGTTTATCTTTAGTACAACCTCCACCAAAAACAACTGCAGGACCTGGATCATGCCCCACAGGACAATTTCACCATGGTGATTTCTGTTACTATGGTGACACATTTGCATCAAAAACATGGCCAGGGGCAACATACATGTGTCAAAAGTTAGGAATGGATCTTGCCAGTATTCACAGTGCAGATGAAATGACATTCGTTTGGAAAAACTTAGTGCAAGGTGTTGGTATTCCTATAGGTTATAAACAAAGTCCCCCGCCCGTTTGGATTGGTATGAACAAAGGGCTCTCGGGTAAGAACTAAAATTAACCTACCTTCTCAAAACATCGATTTTTAAATCCTTTATATTTTGATTTAAATGTAGTTGGAAAGCAAAAAATTCAGAAGAGCAATATCATAATATATTCAGAGACTGGTAGGTTTCGGACATTATCCGGAACTACTCAATTCTAAAAAAAAACAAAATATTGGTTTCTCTGTTTGCCTTTGCTTTGAATATAACTTTAAAGTAATCGAAAGTTATATGTTAATGTATATATTATCAACACTAGATGCAGCATACAGACAACAGTTGTCAATTCTCTATACCAACATATTTATAATAATTAAATACTTATTCAGATTTTCTGATTGATAGTTTTACCAAAAGTATTTTAGTTTCATGAATCTTCATTGGTATACCTATGCCAATTTATATCGTCTTTTTTAAGCCTTTGATTGCAAACTCGCAAAGTAATGCCGCTTGATAATTTTGTACACAAGAGAGATGATGAGTAAAGATTTGCATTTACAGATGGTTTCACTTGGTCGGACAATTCACCTGTCAACTTTCTGAACTGGAGTCCGAACGAACCGTCAGATCCAATGAATTCTACTCAAGAAGAATGCGTGCAAATGTACAGGCAGTCTGGAAAATGGAACGACGTGAACTGTTTTAGTAACAGTGGTTACATCTGTAAATCTCCTGTTGGTTGGTTCATTTTTTGATGATTTTAATGTTTAAGTAAGATGGTTTTTTTTATAAATGATTCACGCGTGTTTACCCTCGTTACACTACAGATAGAAAACCAGTTAAATATATCAGGAAAACGGAAGATTTATGAGGAATGAATTTCCGAAATGTGCGCATATTGCACATCAAAATTATCAGATATTTTTGGTTAATATTATCTCAACATGAAAAACTTGAAGTGTCAGTTTTTCACCGTGATTTTATTTGAGAAATTTAAGCTGTGTTTATTGACAGTAATTTAAACTATGCTTTGACCGTGATTGATAAGTGCTACAGTATTTCAACTAGCCACTTGAACAAGTAAATTCATTTCGTGCAATTTGTAACTCGTTGCAGTCTAGTCAGGTTTTGTAAGACGCCAAATAACAAACAACAGAACTTTTCTTTTAATTTAACAAGAACTTTATACCGGCTGTCTCTGCTTAATTTCTCATCATATGAAACGATTAAACTGTAATTCGTGTTGGGAATCAATTGAAACAAACTTGCAAGCTTAAACATTGATCAGATACAAGTATCATCTTGGATACGTATTAAATACTTTTGAAGATTTATATTAATAACGAGTGAACAAATAAAACACAAACATACCATTCCTTGTCCAACCAATTTCTTAGTAACGATCACGAAACACTTGTAATACATACGAATTAATGCCATTAAATCAACACAATGTCTTTATAACTTATATTTGCATTTTATTTTTGTAGTTAAACCGACAACTGTTGGACCGAAAACACAATCACCTACAACACAAAAACCAGGAAACCCGCAGACTCCGAGGCCACAAAATACACAAACATTGGCGACATTAACACAATACCCTACTCAAGTTCCAAAAACAACTCCTGATCCCATACCAGTTGTGCCTAATGTTCAAAGTTATAATGGAAGGCAGACTCAAACACAAAGTAAGTAAAGTTTAAAGAATTTTTAAGTATTGCGTTGGTTAAAAATTGGCCACATTATTACATAGATTCTTCGTTCACACGTGAAACTATGCATCGTTCACACTTCAAACTATACAAGGATTTTATAAATGCATATTGTTATAAAAAATACTCATTTATATAAACTTTCATTGATTTTTACGGTATACTTGCAAAATGACAAAATCATTTGAAAACGTGTTTATACCGAACCCTCATACAATATATAACACTAGTACCTCTTAAATTTCGATGTTCCATCAAATATGATTTCATGTTTCATATCATAGGTTGTAATTTTACTAAACCGTTTTGTACACATAACCATGTCTGTCAATCTACCCGTTTAAAATGTGGCCCTCGGTGGTCTTGCGGTCTTAACCTCGCGTTTATAGACCAATTTGCTTCTCACTGATAGGGTTCTGACCCCGCTCAGATCGCGTACGCGAGGACGGTGGTTTTCTTTAGTTACCAATGTTACTTCAGTTTCCTTTACTATGATTCCAGTATTGACCCCGTTCATGTAAGTTCATTTAACTGCTTAACAATGCAAGTTAACTCTTCTTCACTTTGTTTCAATATCGAACATCTAAACTTGTCTTTTGATAAGTGATTCTTATAAGAACATTCTAAAAGTTGTCTTAAAAATCCATTTTTTCAAGAAGGTTTTACAAACTTTGCACTTTGATATATTACAATTAAAGGTCATTTAAATTCATTTTGAACATGGTGGAAATTTAATTTATGTTTCCTTTATATTTTAGATAATATGAATCCTAATGACTTATCGGGAGGTGCTATAGCCGCCATATTGGTAGCAGTTGTTTTTGTTTTAGTGATAGTTGGATTAATAGTTTTGTATATAAAACGGCGAACGGAAAATGGTTTAAGCGGTTCTGCTGGAGTTGGCGGAATAGATAACACTTTGTATTATGAAAAATCAAATGAACAAGTTAACATTAATTCGTCATCATCTGAAAAGTCAGGTGCCATTGGTGAAATGGATGCTTAATAAATAAATGTGAAGTTTGCAATTAGATGTTCAGGAACTTTTTACAGACAGTTAATATTTTGGTACCATTAAAAATAGACTTTTCAATACATTTTGGATGCTTAGATTTGATCAAGAAATGAATTAACTTGATATTCTATTTAAGAAAGAATGTTGTAAAAGCCATTTGAATGATGCATATTTAAAACTGACATGTTTCATGTTTATTATTTTGTATAAAATCAATGTTGTTTTATGTGCATTTAAAAATTGTTTGTCATGCATTTTTTCATAACCATAATGCAATAAGAATAAAACTGTTTTTATTCCTCATACTTGCAGATTTACAATATTTTTACAAGCTTATCGTCTATGATAAACTCCCATTCTTTCTACATCCTAGAAATTTGGTCAGTAGAAAAAATGTGTCTTCCTTGGTTATTCCTACTTTTTATAGCTGTCCGTTTATATAAAAGTAAATGAGTTAAGACTATTTCTTGTCTTCTTTTAGTTGTAAGCACCATATTTGGCTCACCATGTTCCATCTTATTTTCGTTCTCTGGTTTAGTTTTTTACACGTGACGAGTGTGGCGGGAGTGCTTGCCCTTCCACTTCCGGAGCGCCCGGCATCGGTTTTACTTGGTCGAGGTTCAAATGTTGGGTGCATTGGCTGGTTTTCTTTTCTTTCATTTTTTGGGGGAGTGACTATGGTATAGATGTGGACTGGTATGTTTATGTTTTTTTATGAGAGAATGAAACAAAATGTTGAGGTGACCACACTGATTACACATCTCTGTAAAATTTAATGTTCCTTTCATAGAGTTAAATATAAATCGAGTACAATACCTAATATGGTTTAAGAAAGGGTACGAACTAATGTTGATTGAAAGTTCTAAAGGAAAATTTGTAAATTTAAGAAAAACTAGTATTACTTAATAATCCTTTAAAATATAGAACTACATGGACAGCTGTGCATGTAACATAACTGTGATGACTAATATCGCATTGAATTATTTTATTTCTGACCGTCTGCATTAATGTGAAAGGATTTTAATCATTGTTTAACTTCAAACCATTGTAAAAAATAAATCCACCTGTAAGAGCCTTTTTAACCAAAATGTTGATGTTACAACATTTTGTCACACGTCTAAAAATGTTTCATTTAAATTGAATTAGAATTTCATCAAACACAAACATACATGTCCCTTTTTTCAAAATAATTAAAGTAAAAGCTTTAAAAATCTGACAAATAAAGTTAACGTAAACTTTCAGCCAGTTACTCCGGAAGGGTAAGCCCTTCCTGTGAAGCTAGTAACACACCGATCTTTAATATCTGCAACCATGACCGCTGCATCGATGTTTATGGAAGTGTTTGTATATAGTTCATCCAACCTTTTAAAAATCAATTATCCTCTGGTTAGATACGCTTGTGTTTCCATATGTTGCAACAGATTCGTCCGATAATTGAAAAACAAATATTAAACCTATCACGTGAGAGGAAAGGACAACGAAAAACATCCGAAGAGTTCATGTTCCTGAATAAATTATTTTACATTCAAGTACTTTTTGTATAAATTGGGTATTACTTGTTTGTTTATTTTAAGATAAAACACTCTCTTTGAAAAACGAGTTTTAACAAGAGTGATGACGGTTAATTAATTTAACAACGTAATGCCTTATTTTGTGATTTTAAAAGAATGTATCAGAACTATATTGACTTTTAACACATTAATGTTGTTATAGCTGTCCTTTTTAATCATATATGATATTAAGATGAAATATGGTTTAAATCAGGGATTGATAGTTTTAATCGGGGATTTATTTAAGATAAAGTAAATGTATGCGTGGGGCGATGATTTTAACCTCTTTTTTATTTAAATCTCTAAATTTTTAGTCAACACTTTGACAGTGTAATAGAATAAATTTAACGGTTCAAAAATTGAATGGTTTCACTAATGGATGTTTTGATCACACAATGTTATTTTAACATTACAAAGTGTTCATTTTATAACTAAACATCGATATCGTACATCTATTAATAATCATTGTATCATTGCTATTTCAAAAACGAACACCCATAAAGACCTCGTAGACCAGAATTTTTTTATTCATAAAGAAAATCTTTATTCACTTTAAATTCAAATAAATAAAATTCATATTGCTCTTTTAGAATTTAGTTGTTCTACATTTCCATTTTTAGTTTATCAAATAAGTTAAACTTAACTGTTATTAAACACTTTTCATTTCTGAGAAGACAAACCAAAAAAAGGGAGTCTTTTGCACGAAGATAGAAAGACCTACATCCAGAAAAAAACCTTCAAATATGATGTCGAGATTTGCAACTTTAAATAAAATGTTCACTAACAACCTTACTGTTATTTCTAAATAATTTAACTTAATTTTATTCAACATTTAATGTCAAGCCAGTGTTTGAAGTATACGAATAAATCTTGTTCCACTTGTTCGGAATTTAAAATAATTATTTATGTCAAAAGGTAATTCCGCTTTATGGAATAGCAAACCATGATACAATGACCTTTATTGAACTTGATGATTTTTTGTTCATTGGGAGGAATGTTTTTAAAAATTTCAACGGAGATCATTGATTTAAAAGTTTGGAATACAGCACTTCCGGGGGGGGGGGGGGGGCAAACGCCCTTGAAGTACTTTTTCAAACGGACGTATAAAAATGGTTTAACTAACTATATCAAGGATGTCTTAATAGAAAATACATAACAAATAGTGTCAACAACAAAATCTGGTTATTATATCTTTATTACTTTTTTGCAAAAAAGTAGACAGGAGTACACAAAGAGTTCAACGAACATCAGATATACAGGTATACACCAATTGTTTTTAAAAGTTTATATTTGTATTAATTGGTAAATGAAGTACCTTTTCAAAATAAACCATGAACATAATGCAAACAAATGCCGAATATGTTTTTAACGTCTGTAAAAATCCTTTTGGTCTAAAATGTTAAAAAATAAGATTGTACCAGTGTATATGGTAGAAGTTAACTAAAAAACATGCCTTTAATAAAAGCATTTAATTGCAATTGGGATCTGAATTCGTTATGACAGTACTTTGCCATTTTAACACTTCGCCCCCGGAAGACTCGGTAATATTCCTGATTAATCTTGATTAATAAAAGGTTTTGGTTATGTGAGGTAAAAGCGGGGTAAAAGTAATAAGTTAACGTAAAAGTATCTGTAAAATCAAATGTTCCTTATTACATGTTTATTTATAATCTATAAACGCAATTGGCATACATTCGATGTCCTTATTCTCTTCTCGATTGACTGGTGTGATTGTTCACGTTTCCTTCCTGGAAGCTTTCGTATCACTAAACATTTCATGAGAAGTATAAATTTTATGTTCAAATGTTGAAATTAATTGCGCATCCAATATGCTTTATTAAAATATCTTAAAGAGGAAAGTTTGTAGACTGGTGAATTGTATTGTCAATTTTTCTTGCTTTCATGAAATAGTTTTTGAGAGTATGATATCAAAAATCATTATACAGTCATATTAAGATGTAACAAAGAATCCGCCGAGTAATGATAAAGACCCATTACAGCAGTCGTTGTAATCATGCTTTATCTAGGTTTTCAGATAAAAACTATGTTGTCATCTGGAATCCCTTATTTCAGTTTTGGTTCAAAGTGTTCTTTCATCACCTGAATTTTGTTAACAGTATTCATGTCGAAAATATTTTGAATCATACCTTCTAGAATCCATCCAAAAATCTTCAATAATTAGATGTTTTTATACTTGGTTATGAAGCTAAAAGCAGTTAATTTCATTATTTTAACATACTGAACATATTGAAATTTTTCTACCAAAACTTGACAGCTTATTTTGAAAAATACGTTAGAATCACTCGATAATGACAATGTAACTCGAAAATTATTTTCAAAAATAATCATTAATGTTATTTGAAATGCATATTTGCAAAAGTGTCGAAATAACCTAATTGCATTGTTGATCACTTATATTTTACCATCACTAATACATCATATCTATTTAAAGCTTACAGGATGAAACCATCTCTTCTTCTGCAGCGGCCATATAGACGTTTCGTTTATTTCTACTGTATTGTTTTAAAATTTGTGTAATTTCTTCTATTGGTGGAACAAGTATAGCAAAGCAAGCACCACATAAGACCCATATTTGACAAAATATAATCCAGTTTGAAAACTGATTAAAGGTGAGGATTTCAAATGAGATCATACAACCCGGTAGTACTACTAGAAACATGAAAAGACCAAAAGCACCTCCTATATAAGCTATAAGCCGGGATTTCCTAAATATTGTACTCATTTCCTTTGTCGTGATTTTAGTTCCGGCGTTAATTGCTGCCAACTCTTCTTCGTAAGTTCTCCTCCACGGATTTAGGGGATTATCTATAGAAAAGGTTTTCTCCCATTCAAGCTCAGCGTCAGATTCGTCAATAACTTTCGTTGTTTTCTTGGATACAAACACGCAGACTGTTATGCTGACAAGTATAGCTGTTACACATCCTCCTAATAGTGTTAGATCTTGAGAAGTATTAACTATGAAATTTCCTAGTCCTTCAGGATATACAGTTTCAGCAATAATTAACATGGCTATTATTGCAGAAAGAAATCCAGATAAACTTCCTGGAAATAATAAAGACTCAAATATATTTAAATGTTTTTTATATAAAACGATCACGACAGAGCTTGTTCCGAAATATTCTAACACGGAAAAAAGAAAAACTAGCGTCATTGACAATTTTTTATTTTTTGTATTGACATATTACAATCGTGTAATTGTGAGGTATCGCAACATTTTGTTACTTAACAGTAGTGCCTCAGCTGTAAACATGGGCTTGTTTATCTCGAATGAAAAGAAAATGTTTTACAGTATGCTGCTAGGAAAGCAAGATAAACATTTTTTTTACCATTAAATTTAAGGACTTGTCACGTTTTTCATGCGCAATAACTATTTTCAATCGAAATAACTATTTTCAATCACAATTTCAAATAACAATACAAGGATGCAAGGCTTACACGCCAGACTTTGCAATTATTGTGCACATCGAAATTTGTAGATCCATGCATAGATATATATTTATCTGACAAAACGATTTTCTTATACTTTGTGTTTCAAATAATTAAAGGTTAAGTGTTAACTCTTATTTATTTGGGGGAAAGATTAAATACGATTGATGTTACATGCTAATCGACTTTATTATATGTCAACACTACCATCCCCCAAAACAATTCTTTTAACCACAAAGACATTAGTAATCTAAGATACAAAATTTAGTCTTAACAATCCAATTTTTGAAAATATTATCATCGATTATTCAAAAAAAAAAAAAAAAAAAAAAAAATCAATTTTTTTAGTTATTTAATGCACTCGATACAAAAATTAGTTTGTCTTTTTAACGTACTGTTAAAAGAAAATGCAATATGAAATATGAAAATTATATTATTCTAAAACTTTTTATAATCCTAACGTGATCAAATTACTTATCAATTTCCAGATTAATTTTAGTTGTTATTCTAGAGCTTTGTTACATGTTTTCAACACAGTGAAATTTTAAATGCAGAAAAAAGTGTCATTTAATCAAAATAACTTCACCCCATGCTAATTCAAACGATTAATGAATAACAAATTCTATAAGGCTCTTTAAATATTTATATAATCAATTGCAAGCGAGGTTAACATTTTGAAGTCTTTCAGAACTTTTAACCAGCACAAAAAAGAATGATTTGTTAAAAATGGGCGAATAACTTTTTTAACGAAAATGATTCACAGGTTTTTATGGCACTTTAAATACTACATAATACATTGCATGTTGAATAGAAAGTCTCCGAAAACTTAATACTGGTACATAAATGTGAAATTCGTTACAAAGTGGACGGGTAAGGTTTGGCATGATACATACCCCAAATTTAGTCATTTCAATTTTTTAAAAATAAAATTAGTTTTACCTGAAATAACTCCATATGATGTCGTTTTCGACCATGCAATAGTCATCATTAATGGTGCAAGGAATGGTGTTAATAAAACCTGCATGGTAAACATTGCCCAGTTGAGATTTATATCAAGTGAAAGAACTAGCAAACCTAAGGGTATAATTCCTATTGTTACCCACACTATACACCAACTTTTATACTCCATCAACAAATCTTCGTAATGACGATATAATCCGTGCGTACTACAGTTATATTCAAATCCATATGACTTTCCTGATGTTCGCAATTCCACATCTCTAAAACAGTCTTTGCATCCATCCACTGGTTCACATTTACATTCTTTTTTCGTTGTCTTGGTCGAAATGCTTTCTTTGCCACATAATACACAACATGTAGGCGATTTTGTTTTTCTGTAAAATGTGCAATAAAAATGTTTCTCAAATGTTTCATTAACAGAAAAATAGGGCTGACAATAAATATAAACTACGTAATTATTTGCACCTTAACAAATCGAATGATGCTTAAATTAAACAGTTATACTCATAACAAAAAGCCTTAGAAATTCAAAACCGCATTTAAGATAAATATGTAAAAATGATCTCAAAAGCAAGTGTTACGCATAAATCTGTTCACAATCTTTAAGACTACACGTTAATGTTATCTCGATTTTTTTACGTTGAGCAGTAAACCGCAATAAACTCCCCCTACCCCCTTTTTTCCACAGAGGTAAAAAGTAGAAATATAAGATATATAAGCGACAACTATTTTCGTTTTTTATTATAAATTAAAAGTAACTGAAATAACAACATTACAAGGACCTTTAAAGTTTTATGGCCGTCGTATCAATATTGTTGATAAGTGTGATATCGCTGTATCCGGAAATGCCCTGCGTCCAGTATTTCCATGTTCCTTTCTTTCTTAATTTTAATGGCGGATGTAGCTAGATAGATTTGAATTGAACCCCCTCTAAGACCCGGCCTCAATTCTTGGGTGGAAACTCATGCGTTGGACTTAATTCGCAAGTTTTCATTGTTTGGACCGTTTGTGTGTAATATTATACTTAAACAATAATTAACAAATGTACCTTAAATGTTAAAAATGTGTTTTTAATTTTTTTTTTTTTAGCGCACAAAAAATGTGTCAGAGTGTTTAGGATCTATATTCTTGTCAAAAGTATGGTACCTGTATGGATTAATGTATATCCTGTAAACGTCATAAACAATGATAGAGGAGATTGCCATGACCTCTCCTGAACCTGTGGACATCAGAGCCATTGTTAGCATTGTGATAACCAGGAAACCGCCAGCCTGACCCATTACAGTTGTCATCACTAAAGGCATTATAAAACCTGAAACAAAAGGTTTTGACTGTTAAAGATAAAAACGTTGCAGGACTGCGTAAACAAAGACACTTGAAAGAAGCATAAAATCAACAGATTGTACAACATCAGTAGTCATTGATATAAACATGAAACCTGAATCATCTCTTCGTATGTCCTTGAATTTTATTCTTAGTAACGGCTTGCCCTGTTTTACGTCATTTGTACGCCTTTCACATATCCTCTATTTACTTACAGAAACATAATACATGTAAATACCAAATCATACAATTTACACGAACCATCTAAATTATGGCGATAAAAGATCAAAATAAGGACATTTTTTGTGCAAAATTTATAACAAAATTTGGAAAACGTCGCGCAAACCTAGTCTATTACGTACAATAAAACACAAAATACAGAAACAATCAGTCAGGTCCTAAATAATTTTACCCGTTTTGACACAGTTTTGTACAGTAAAACACGAATATAACGAACACGCTTACACCGAATACATGGATAGTGCGAAGTCAAATATTGGTCCCGACCACTCCACTATACAAGATATATTAAATTCACAGGTTATAACAAAGTTGTTTATTGCGAATTTTTGGTTATTACGAATAGAAATTTTGTCCCCTAGAACAATATTTATTACTTTTTTTGCCCGTTTAGTGCGAAGTCAATTTTACACTCATCGAGAAAAACCTCCGACTTACCTGTAAAAATGAACGTTATATAATTGTATACATTATTGTATACATATGTTCCGATTTAGTCTTTATAAAAGGCTCATTGGGGGAACTAATAAAACTGAAGTTTGTATAAGCAGGTGCTTTGCTAAAGCATATCATCAATAAATTATGTGAATGTAAAAAACGAGACTGGTGATCAGATTACTACTTTCGGTTATGTTAACATTGACAGTAATGCTGTGACAAATTGTGCACAATCGAATGATGATATTGTGAATTCTGTTTTAGGCATTAGTGACGATCAGGAAAGTGACAGTGAGGACAATTTCTTTGAGTTAGATCATTCTTTAATTTCTGTGACTCAAGCTGAAGATTACATTTAAAAAAATACAACATTAAAAAAATACAATATTTTTTTAAACGCAGAACGACATATCAGACATTTCGTTTACGTTATTGAAAGTTTGAAAAAAGTTATTACCCGCGTCAAACAGAAACAGACTAAGCAGACAAAAGTTTCAGACTATTTTCAGACGAAGACCTGTAATTAAACACACGATACATGTACTTTAATTTAGTAAAATTCCTTGAGTCAATAATTCCGAGTTGAGTTTTTTTTAACCTTACACATATAGCGAATTTTTGTGGCTCATTGTAAAATGTTTGTTATATAACGAAGCCTTTTTATAACAAAGCTAAAACAAGAGTCCCCAGGGCTGCGTTATAAACGTGTTTTACTGTATAAAGATATGACAACTGCATCAAATGAAGAGTAGATCTATAAAGTATTTAATTTTACACTTGTTTTAAACTAAGCCTTCCAAAATCCATAATCAATTTAAATACAATAAAACAACCAGAAAAATGTCATGTCATAAGAGAGTGAGTGAGTGAGTGATTTTTTGTTTAAAGACGCATCAGTATTATTGCAGTTATGCTTGGCAGAAAATGTTTAAAATAAAACAATATATATAAATTCAATTTATGTAAAACTAAATAGAATAGTTTCTAAAACAATTTCTAAACCGATAAAAACCTGCAATACAACAGATAGGTTGTAATAATAGACTGGATAAAGTCATGCTGTAAGAAAACACAACAAATCTAGATCTGGTTGTAAGGCCAGATGAATGATTTTTTTTTAAAAAAAAAAAACTGTAAATGGAATAACTGCTTCGTAACAAATTGATTGAAAACAATATTTTAAATAGACAATTGCCAATTATTTTAACCTCCGAGAAACCATCTAATTTTGACCGTTGGAAGAGTTCATATTTACTTACCTGAATCTATGTCTTCTGGTGACAGCAGATTCGTTCCATTCTGATAACTCATTGAAAGATACGTCATTGTTGACGCAAGAGACAGAGACGTTGGAATGGCAAACCACAAACAAGAGGCGATCAGAAATCCCAACACTCCTTGAGCAGGCTTGGCAGCGATTCTACTTTGCCAGCTAGCTTGATCACAATACATTATCGAAGTTGTTAAAAAGAAGTAAGATATTCCTATTATAATTGCCGATCTAGACCTATATGTAAGCAATGAATGTTCGTAGTTTCCGTCAGGTGCCATGACGCATTTCATTGCCTCATACATGGACTCTAAATTAACGGTATCTTTCGTTTCTTCCACATAGTAGATATTGCCCAAAAATATCATCAGAGATATGAAAATCAACGAGGTATTGATGTAGGATATGTAGAATGTTGTACCAAGTCCTCCTATAAAGCAGTAAGAACCAAATATCACAGCTAGAACTACAACTATATACTCGTTAGATATGTCCTTGACCAATACGTTCAACGTTGCACTTCCCGCCAAAATCAGAGCAGTCGATACGGTTATATTGGCTAGAAATGCCATAAAGAGAAAAACAAGATGAGCTGGTTTTCCAAACCGATGATATACAATCTACAATTAAACAAACATAATTGAAAAAAAATAACCTAAGCAAATCGTTCCAGAAAACGTGTCTGTTAAAAAATCTCTAAAATCAAGTCCACTTAGCCTGTCAAAATGAATATTGCATTATTGAATATTGTACTATTCATCTTAAATGCTTAAAGGCTTCTAAGGCCTCTGCAATTAGTCGGCGTTACAATGCCGCGTATACGTAACTAAACACTGCCTGGGCGGCTCTTTGATAAAGTGTCCGCCTCGAGAGCGGAAAAGTCATGGGTTCGAACTCCAGTCAGGGCATAAGAAATTAATGTTTGATAAACTGCTTCCTTGTCTTGCGCTTCTTATTCAGGGGACAAATTATAGACTGGTTCACCTAGTGCAAGGATGATGCGACTAGGGAATTGGTGCGCTTGTCTAGGACATAAAGACTTATTAACACTCCCGGATTTAGAATTTTCCTTAGAAATTTTAAGCTTTCTATTTAACAACATTACAATCGAAAAACACACTGTAAATGAATAAAGCACAGTTGATATATGTACATACACTGATTATTAGAGTTTCTGAATGCATTATTATCAGCATCTAGTTTTAATCTAAACAATTTTTAAATATTCAACATCGGACGTAAAACTTTCGTATAATGTTTACTGTTAATTATTCAACGTCACATTCACAAGATGACGGCAGCTTTTTCGATGTATAGTCTTTCGCAGTATATAACGTACATGTAAATTATGTCGCGTCATCAGATGTGAAAGTTCATTGATTGTTCAGTAAATAAACATGACAATTATATATTTAAGTTTCTGTGACATTGTCTATTAATTATACCATGGCTTGCCGGATGAGCACAGTATGGCGGTTTTGGTTTAGATCTCATTGTGTGGAAATAAAATACAATTACAAAACATAAAACATATCAGGTCAATTCGCCCCACAGTAAATTCGCCCCAATTCTTGCAAAATCGCCCCGTGTCAAAATCGCCCCCTTTAAATTCGCCCCCACTTCTTGAAAATTCGCCCCCAACTTTTATTGAGATTTTATTATTATTTTTTTTTTTAACTTTTTTTATTATTATTAATTTTATTTTACCTCGAATATGCCAAATTAACAACATATGATTTGTAAATATGCATTGTGTGTGTTGCAATTTACCGGTATGTCGAGTATTCATAATGCCTTTACTGAATTCACACATGAGACAGTGTTGTGATTACTGTAATAATTTTTATTGAAATGGTGATTATCAAAAGTCCTTTGTACGATTATGATATAATCACAACAGTGGGTACAGAAAAAAGAAAATATGTAAGTGTTTGTAAAAAGATCACATCAGAGCAGAGTATTGATAGATTACATCGTTGAGGGAAATCATTAAAAAAAAAACCTTTTTAACACACCACGCGCACCTTACGAAACCATTTCTCTGTGTCTGGTAACATCAAATGCATGCGATGAGACTTCTGTTTATACATAGGTGTAGAATTGCTATTTACCTCTAACCAGCAACTGTCCACAGTTTCAACTTGGACAAATATATGGAACTATTAGACGGTACTAGACGATAGCTGTTGTTTGTATGGATAATACCTTAATCAATAAAAACTTTTCTTAAGTGAATATTGCCACCGTCCACTACCGTCTAGTAGCCTCCAGTCTTTAGAGTTGAGTTAAGTAATGGTGTTTAACTCCCAAGTCAAAAGTATTTCACTTATAATGAGACGTCACCAGCTTTCATAATGCTGAGTGCTTCACGGTCTTGGACCATAGGGTTCGAAATCACGACCTCCCTCTTACGGTGCGATTACTCTGCCAACTGAGCTACCGCATTTAGACCTACTACCTCTGTCGCTGATGGAGAGCACATGTACCAGGGGAATTTACTTTAGCACGTCGTCATAAATAAACTCATAAGTCATTACTACAAAATGAAGTTTAGAAAAAAATGGGGGCGATTTTGTACGTGGGGGCGAATTTGTTGAAAGTTGGGGCGAATTTGCCCGAAGTGGGGGCGATTTTGAACAGGGGCGATTTTGACATGGGGCGAATTTGTTGAAAGTGGGGGCGAATTTACCGTGGGGCGAATTGACTTGAATTCTAACAAAAACACAAGTAAATTTATTTTTCATTACGTTCATCAGAAATACTTTTCAAACCTATTAAGCTCTTATATGTATTGCTTTTACCTGAAGAAATGTTTTTGCCCCAGGGGCTCTTGTCTTAAGATGTACTGATATAAGCGGGAACATCAAGACATTCGCAGTCACAGCTAGAGAATACCAAAGAGAGCCAGCAAGTCCATACTAAAATATATCGGTAACAATTTACGACAGACAGTTAAAAATAAAACAAAATATTTTTAAATACTGTTCATATAAAATACACCGGCGTATGTCTGTAATCACTGAAATCTCAATAAAAAAACAAGATATCTAAAGATTTTTTTAATAAATCCGGATGTTCAATTATCTTTATTATCCCTTCGCTTATTTGATGTTCATACATGTATTTTGTTAGTTTGATATATGATGTTCTATATGATTATTTCACCTTTCTGCTGATACCATTATTTATATAACTATTGTTTTCGTAGATATCCTCTCTGTATTTTTACCTTTGATTGGTATCTTAATAAGACCCTATATATCAATCCCTTAAACTTTAAATATATATAAAATGATCATAATTATTAAGAAATCATGCATGCATGATAATTGGAAGTCATAAGATGAAAAAATTATAACATTGTTATTATTTATTTCTAAAAAATAATCTTTCAATTTGTTGATATATGTTATTAACGTTGAACTAAACTTTGGCCTTAGACCTTCACTTAGTACTATTATTAACCTTTAAAGTGATTATGCTTGTCCGCAATCTAACAGATAAACATCGCTGACATCTTAGTTTATTTAACTGTTAACTCGTCAATCAGTAAAATTTATGACGAGAAAACCTCTTTATCACTTGTGCTTGGCTGAGGTCGAACCAAAATGTTAAAACTCCTTACGCCTTAACGATTCAGCAACAGTGGGACCTACAGAAATTTTCAAATACGTTTTGTTTATTTCAAAATTTCAATCAATATATGTCAGTAATTAAACGAGTATATTTTTCAGTTTTAACATTGACCATTGAGTGATATGACTGCAAAGGCTACCTTGCTTGTTTTCTCTAAAAGAGGTACTTCGAAAATGAAAACTGTCTAAAATACAAGTAATTCATTATTCAGGTTTACCTTACTGGTTGTCGTAGAGCTCTGTAAGAGATCTGCAGGCCATAGACATTGTGAAGCCACGGTTACTACAGTCAAACTTAGTGAAACTTTGCCTCCAGCGTCAAATGATGTATCCAAATTGTGAGAATCGTGGAATATGTATTTCCTTACAGCATTATATATCACAGCCAGAATAAGAGAAAATCCACCAAAGCCGAGAACCATTAATAATGAAGCTTCAAACTTCTCTATTGTAGGGGATATACTAAAAAAGTCAGACTAAATATTAGAATAGACAAATAATATTAATTTAAAACTGAAAAGAACATTTTCAGTAAGAACGGTGTAATCAAACCACAAAACCGTAAACCTATAAACACAAAGCACTCCGTATGTATACTTTTTCTTCTAAGAACAATATCTAGACAGAGAGAGCCAGTGTGATCTTGGCGATAAGAAAAACAAGGAGCTATAGAGTGAGCCGTTTTCTAAGAAGTTCTCTCTCTCTCTCTCTCTCTCTCTATCTCTCTCTCTCTCTCTCTCTCTCTCTCTCTCTCTCTCTCTCTTACGCTCTTGAAAATAAGTAGTGACTGTTCTTTCGTCAAACACTCAGCATTTAGAAATGAAAGTCACAAAGGATTTCGGAAAAGACCTCGAAAATCGATGTCCTGGGTTACAGAAGGCGTTGCAAGCTTTAAAAAACACTCTGTAGATTATTCTCAGCGTTATTGTCAAAATTTCTGCTGCTTTGCGTATAGCTGGTGATGTCTTAATATAAGTCAAACAAGAAGACATTGTCATTCAGATCCCCCGCTCTACTAACTTTCTATTTTCTACCAATAGTTTCAGTGATTACAACTTCTATTCAATATCATGTTAAACTTATAGAGTCTTTTGTTATCTTAACAATGATTGGAAAACTATAATGTTTTTAAATGACATTTCATATTTTAATCAAATATCAACAATATTCATAAGTAGTAAACATTTTTCATCAGTAATACATGTTTTTTTTTTTATTTTTTTTTTTTTTTTCATTTTTTGTTGTTGATATTGTTGTTGTTGATGATGTTGTTGTTATTCATTGAAAACAAAAGTGATTATAAGCTATTTAAGTTTAAATTCAAATGTTAAAATATATAACATCATTTTGAAAAACAGGAAATAATCAAGAGATGTTCATCATCATCATCATCATCATCATCATCATCATCATCATCATCATCAAAGAGACAAGTTGTTGGTTGAAAAATTCCACATGTAATATGCTATTAATGAAAAAAAATATATATGTGACAATGTAATAATTACTATAATATACCACTAAATTTGCTCACTTAATGATATTCATTACAAGTATGTTCCACTGTATGAAAATCATCAAGAGCAAGTTTTCATCATCATCAGCATCAGCATCATCATGAGAAATTCTGAAGAATTTTAACTGTTTAAAAAATTTTTACGGAAAAACTTAACATTGTACTTGTGACGGACAAACGGACGAACAGACGAACGGACGGGACCCATTTCTATATCCCCCGCCAACTACGGTGGAGCAGGTGATAATAATCTTGACTAGAACAAAATTAACCTATCAATCAATCAATCAACCGTAATTGCACTGAATAATTTGTTTGCATTGACGAACACTAAATCAGCAGGTCATCATGCATTAGATATTAGTCATACCATATAAATTTACAGGAAATCCCATAAAAATATATTTACCAGTTGAAATATTGTTTTACTTCTAAACCAAGATTATATGAATTTAGTTTTGTTTTTTAAATACTTAAAAATCTTTTTCTCATTACTTGAATCTGTCCCGAATGATGGTTGGTCATGCAACTGCCACACCGTCTTGCAATTTGAATTTTACTGATTGTAATTTTAACCTAGGTGGTGTGAGGCGATGAGGTTCTAAATCGGCGCATTTGATCTATTGGACAACAATTGTCTTATTATCAAATCCAGATCTCGGTTTCACAATCATTCCTTAACCAAGATTTTCCTTAACTTAAAATGTTAATTAACAGACGTATCTTTTTTATAAAGTTTAATGTTACCTCACGTTGAAGCGTTATATGAATACTTCGACGTCATTAATACACATGGAGATTCCAATAATTCAATGTATTGCCAGGTGTTTTATTCGATTTTTATCTATTTTTTTTTTTTTTTTTGGTACACGAGTGTTTTAAGGTATCAAACAGGACATATAGTGAAAAGTGAAAAATTTAAAAAATAATTTAAAAAAAATACAAATTTCTAATATTTTTAAAAACGAAATAATTGGACAGAAATTTACGTTTAGACACCAGTACAGAGAGTCTGAATATAAATGAATAAAGAAATTAATTGATCAATAAAAGTAATAAAATGAAGTAAAATAAATAAATAAATAAATAAATAAATAAATAAATAAATAAATAAATAAACAAACAAAAACGTATTATTTGGAACATGTTATCGTCTGGTTTTTTTTTTTTTTTTTTTTTTTGTTAGTTTCATTTCAATTCCGCGTTTTTTTGAATATCCACAGGGCTAAAGATTTTAATTTCAAAATACCTTGCATTGATAAACAGTTTTTATTTGATATTAAAGTTATTGAAATAGTTATTTTTACGACTCATTAGTTTTCTACAAATTAAAGTGTTTATATGGGATAAGTGCTTCGGGGGTACCACATACCTATTGATTAAGAAACAATTGACCCATACATTATTTTCTTATCAACTGAGAAAAATGCTTTTTTTTCTTAATGGGAGCAAGTTCAATGCGTGCGAAATTTGCAAGTAAATGGAGTTAACTATCTCCATAACCATTCGTTCAAAGTTAAACTTCTCTGGCGGTGTTAGGACGTAATTCGAACGTCCAGGTACGAGTATACAGCTTAAAATAAAGGGGCTTACAATCGTTCGAAGTGTCGACTAAAGTAAAATTAAATATATTTGTATTTCCACGACAAGGTTTAACAATTTAGAAAATGCTTACAATTAGAATGAAATATTAAAAACAAATTGTCAGATAGCGACCCCTCGTGTACCAGAATTTATAATATATACCAAATAAATAATCTCTCTAGATGGAAAAAACATGATTTTTCCTCATTTATCATAAGTCCACAATTTTGAAAAATACCTTTTAAAATTAGGTAATCGTTTCTACCAGTGTCAATGGAAGACGCTATCTGACAATTTGCTTTTAATATTTTATTTTTATTGTAAGCATTAACTGTTGAACCTTGTTGTGTTACTAGGATCAATATGATTTCGTGGTGTGTGTGATCATGTCAATCTGATCTCGTTTTAGATCAATCCAGTTCAATGGTAGGCAAATTAAAAATATCAACTTCCTATGTTGATACAAATCCAAGTTCAGAAATTATAGGTCGCTAACATCAAGTGACATATAGCACACACACAAACACACACACACACACACACACACACACACACACACACACACACACACCTTGTGCTGTTATTACATAATTTAGTTAATCATTTTGACTGCACAGAACATCACCTTAGGATTCAATTCTCTACTTAAATATTAAATATTGTTTAATGTTACATACAATCAATAAACTCGTGTTGTATAAAATAAGTTCACATTTGTAATCAGCAGCCATGAAGTAGATTATCCTAGTGTCACTGATGAGGAATGGTTTTCCGAAATGTGTATATATGGCGCATCAAAATTGACCATTGTTTTTGTTATTTATTTACTACCCCTGAGCAGGTATCGCTGTTGGTGGAGTAAAACTCACCGAGGGTACCCATAACTAAGTAGACAGTACTTTGTACTGTCGGAAATTATACAATTAAGCAAAATTTTCAGCCGACTTAAGTTTTTAAATTTATTAAAAGCTAAGGTTTGTTCCCCCATGCAAAGCATTCCTTAGCTTGATTTCGATTCATATTATATTTGAACTTTGGATTCATTTATTTTCAACTGTTTGGCTTGTTTTATATCTATCAATCTTTTGGCCCCTAGTGTCACTAAAGAGGAATGATTTTCGGAATTGTGTATTTATGGTACATCAAAATTGAACAAGTGTTTCTGTTATATATTTAATATTATGTTTTTTTTTTTTTTTTTTTTTTTTTTTTTTTTTTTTTTTTTTTTTTTTTTGCAGTCACGAACAAAACTCGTATATTCATAGTGAGTATTCATAAAGTTAAAAAAAGTGATCACTGTACTCATTATTATTTAATATAGTAAAAATACTAACTAGCTAAATAACTGAACAAATAAATAAATAAATAGATAAATAAATGAACGAACAAACGAACGAACGAATGAACGAACGAAAGAACAAATGAAAGTACGAACAAACGAATGAATAAATAAATAAATAAACGAACGAACGAACGAACGAACGAATGACGGAAAGAACGAACGAACGAATGAATGAAAATAAGGAAGCAAAAGAAAAGATTAAAATAGAAATATAAAAATATGCAGTTTAATGGCAGCTCATTGCAGTGATGACATTATCAATGACATTGTATGAGATATTACAGGTTTAACGAAAGGAATCTATCATCTACGCCATGTCAGGTTCAAATACATACAAGTCAAAATAAACTTATTTTATAAAAAAGTGCTGTAAGAACGGCGTGTGTGTGTGTGTGTGTGTGTGTGTGTGTGTGTGTGTGTGTATTCTTTTTAATTATAAAGTAAGAGGTCATAAAAATGTCTCTCTGCACGTACCTTGAAAAATTTCTTTGTGGTAACTCCATTCGACACGAAACGTTAAAATCAGCCATTGCTTCAACACCAAGAACTAACCATGCAACTAAATATGCGGTAACAAAACTGCTTATTATTCCTTTCCTGAAGTGTGGAAATAATGATAAAATGCTTTTATAGGCTTTCAATTGAATCTATATTTAAAACATTAATATAAATTTACATTATATATAATTTGCTCACGTATATAAATATATAAATCACTTGAAAAAAACTGTCTTTTCTGTTTAAATATTTTTGTTAAATTCTTCGTCATGACCTGGTTAAAAGGACGTTTTCTTACCTGTCTATATATATATATATATATATATATATATATATATAAATATATATATATATATATATATAGACTCCGAACGCAACCAAAGGTGTGAATAGTGATATGTCGGCTCTCCAGAAAATTTTTTAATTTGTTGTGTCTTAAACGTTAAATATGAACAGTGTTTGTTTGGAGGAGGTGTATGCTTATAACATACAAATGACATATGAAACATCGATGGAGAAGTCTCCAAAAAAAGAAGAAAAAGAAAGATAAAAAATCACCTGGTCAGTCAGATGCGACAGGTGTAAACAACAATATGGCGGGTAAAGGTGCGTGCGAGGATTCCATGAACATTCAAACATCTGGAGTTCAAAACTGATCTATATTGCCCTTAAATGCAAACACAAGTATGTTATCACCACATTTCAGGTGGTTTCGACTCCAATTAAGCCAATTAATAGTGCACAACCTATTGCAAATGGACTCTCGTTCATCAACTATCCATCCCCCCTGCAACAACTTGGTCAACAGTATGGGTACATACCTACACAGTTACAAGTAAATGCACAACCAGATTCAAGCAATCAGAATTGTTATAGTAATAATACTCCACCCCAATGGGCGCGGGACATTATGTGTAAAATTGATGACGTAAATAAACGTTTAAATAAAATTGAGGAGTTAGAATTGTCCATAAGGTCTATCAGTCTACAATTAAACAGTGTCACTACAGACGTTAAAGAAATCAGGGGAAGGGTTAACGAGCTTGGAGAAAGTCAACAGTTTATCAGTGACAGTTTTGAAAAGGTTAAAATGGGTTCAGAAAAGGCAACTTAAACTTCCTCAGACCTAGACAAGGGGCTTATGGAGCTTGGCGATAAACTTTCTGCTGAAAATGCAATGTTGAGGGAAGAGGTCCTTGATTTACAAGCAAGATTCATGAGAGACAATTTACTATTTTTCAACATTGAAGAGTCAGAGGAACAAGACTGTAAACAAGTTATATTGAATTTATGTGAAAAAGATTTGAAAATAGTAAATGCAACGGCAGACATTGTAATTGAAAGGGCTCATAGAATAGGTCCAAGGAAATTGAATAAAAGCAGACCAATAGTTCTTAAGTTTAACAAATATGAGTAGGGAGAAATTGTTAAGAAAAGTAGTTATAATCCGTCTAGAAACCTGCCCAGAGTATCTATTTGTGAACAGTTTCCAACAGAAATACAGGAGCGCCGGAAATCACTAATCCCCAAAATGAAGGAAGCTAAGAGTCAGGACAATAAAACAATATTAGTAAAGGACAAGCTTTACATTAATGGTCATCTGTACAAGGGGTTGACTGTTCATTCAACAACACAACAACAACAAAAAGGAAGAACACAAACGACAGCTCAAGGAACAGGGAAAATACAACCAGAGGTAATGGAACACACAGGGAATACACGAAATACAGGAAGATGGACGCACAGGAGAGAAGCTAAAGCTTTTTGCATGGAACATAAATGGTGGTTTTGAGAACAAATTAAAAGATAGAAACTTTGTGAATTATATTAAAACATATGATATTGTCTTTTTGTCAGAATGTTGGATTAATGACCAGTTTGAATTCGAAGTTTATGTTTATGTATGTAAATCTTACCCCTGGAAACGTTCTAAACATATTCAAGTTGGTGGGAGTGCAATAATGATAAAAGAAGTTCTAAACTCACGTGTTTCATTTCAAGAAGTTGTGTCCGACTCAATTATTATTTTAAAAATATTGTCAGGCAATGAAAACATTTATGGTTTATGTTCTTACATACCGCCGCTAAAATCTAATTTTTTAAAGTTAAATGATTGTGATCTTATGTTAGAGCTTGAAAAAATACTCGAAAAATATTCTTCTAGCGGCAAAATAATAATACTTGGCAATTTGAACGCAAGAACATCCAACAAGGAAGACTTCATTGTCAATGATTTTATTACTGAAGAATTGCAACAACACGTGTTTTCTTTGTTTACATACACAAGTGGCGTAGACATTCCAGTGAGGAAATCCCCAAAGCCTATTATTAACAAATTCGGCCACATGTTACTGAATTTTTGCAAATCGTAAGGTTTGAGAATTATGAACGGTAGACATGGATTTTTCTGATGATTATACATATAATATTTACAATAGAAAAATAATTTCTACGTTGAACCCAGTTTGATTTTTGTTTTCATTATTCGTATAAACATCGGTTTTTCACATCGCGCATGAATACCAATTCTGGTTTTTCCCTAACTGACCTATTTTTAGCTATCTGTTTTTATCTCACAAAACCACGTACATACTTCGATATTTCCTTCTTTTTTTCAAGTTTTTTTTCACGTTATAGCAAAATAATTATTTTTTCAAAAAATAAAAAATATTTTCAATGCCTATTTAATTCCTATGATGAACTCATTGTAGAAAATCTAGAACATTAGGCAATTCCCGTGACGTACTTTTATCAATCTATTTTTAACATTCAAGCCATCACAATAGTGTTATTTAATTAAATATACATTGAAAATGAAAGAAAAAATATTGAATTTTAAATGAAGAAATAAATAAATAAATAAAATATTTGTTTCGATTTTTATTGTATACTTAAAAATATTTCCATCGTCAGGGTGTTCTAAACGCTACACGGCACACTGCATGTGGGCCACTACCATACAAGCTATGAGCGATGCTGGTGTTGAGACCAGACAGATAATGTTTATGAGCGGTCGTCGTAATGAGGCTTCTGTCAGGAGCTACTCTCGCGATTGTTCGACCATGCAAAAACATGCTTTAAGTTCGCAGCGACGCTGCTAATACTTCTGCCGTAATTCCCTCTGCATCCGACCATGCTTCTTCTTCTCTACCAGCAACTATAATCACGTGATGGTTCCATGCTCGGACCTGTGCACAACCCAGTCCAACAAAACGTCGCGCATTGGTGTTTCCAATACCCTGTCATCCATACATTCGGGATTTTTGACAAATTCAACGTTTAATAGCTGTAATTTAACAATCAATATGAATTTGTAACTTTGTTTGTCTATTCGAATAAAATTGTATGAAATGTTCTTTTGTTTCCAGCGTACTATTTTTTAAGCCGTCTATTACGTCACACAATCAGTGAGAAGGCGGGAATTATTTTGATTGACATATTGGCTGTTCCCAGAATGTTTACATTGTCGACAGATTCGGTATATACCGGTTTTTCTTACTTATTTGTATGACGCATTCGAGAAGTTTGTAAAAAGAATGTTAGGAAAAATATTGTAAATATAAGAATTGACTGTCATTTTTTCCTGGGTTATCAAGGAATGAACCAGATTTTAAAACTAGCAAATCTAAAATGAACTGCTTCATTCCTTGATAACCCAGGAAAAAATGACAGTCAATTCTTAAATGGTCCGGGCGGTTGCAGTGTGGTGGATTATTTAATAACGAATTTTGATATGTTCTCATTTATTAGTTCTTTCCTTGTTTCAAATTTTGGTACGTTTTCGGAACATGCACCAATGCACGTTATTTTTAACAGCCAATCAGAGTACACTTCCAGAAGTGTAATCGACGGTGACCCAGTCGTCAATTTCACTCGTTATAAATGGGACAGTGATAGTAAAGGGGTAAATCCGTTTTTGGTCAATATGGGTCCAATTCTTTCCCCACAATAAAGTGACAAATATCATCAACTTATCTCTTGCTTTTTATTCAATGGTATCATTAGTTTATCGCTGTAATATTTTTTCTACGACACAGTAGCTTACAATTTCAAAAATCCGTTGGGAAGTGAGGTAAAAATGGCAAAAATCGAGAAAAATTGCTATCTTGATGAATGAAATGAGCAAATAAAAAGGGTCCGCATCCTTTAACCAACGTGATTTTTTAAAAATAAAGTGTTTAAAACATAATTTATTAATAACCAAAAGCTTTTTTTTTGGTTAAAGGCTGCATTTAATTTTTACAAAATGTATGTTAAAATCGGCGATTTTCGATTCTTACACTCCGTTTTCTTCCCGGTTTTCCTCTCGATTTTGGCGCACCTTATTATACTGCCGTGCGTTATGTGCGACGTGGTTGCAGTATCGTATTTAAAGCAAGGTTCCATTGTTTTAAATTCGCTGCACAAGATTGATGAAATATGTTTATATCCTGAACCAATATTGAAAGAACACAGAATGTATTGAATCACACTAAAGCATAGACAGACGGCAGGTAAGTAGTTTTTTTTGTCACACACCAGATCCAGCCTACACGTACATGACTCACACCCGTGTTTTATCGACCATGTACATGTTTATATTTATTTTTATGGTGCATACACAGGCGATATTTTATCAGAAAAAATATTTATTTAATAAATAAAAATTTTATTTTTGTTGTTTTTTTTTTTACCACAGTACCATATGTACTTTTGACTACAGTACCGTATGTAGCCCACGATCGTCTGCATACAATCGATTTTTTGAATAAAAAATGAATAAAAAATGTGAACTGTGAAATACTGGAAAGATAATTTAAGTAAAATAATAAAAATCTATTTTCAATAAATTTATTTCAAAAAAATAAAAGGTTAGAAAAAACAAATCAGGTTTGTTAGTAACAACTTGTTTATGTATATATACCATTTTAACTACCTCAGAATTAATGAAGATGCCGATGGGACAGTGGTTAAGGTTGTCGCATGGAGAACCATTAGTCCACGGTTCAATCACCGGCGGTTTTTTTTTTTAAATTAACATCTTTTGTTCTTTTGTTCTTCTTCTTTTTTTTTTTTTTTTTGAAATTATTATTTATTTCATTTTATTTTATTTTTTAGCTCACCTGACCGAAATGTCATGAGAGCTTATTGCATGGTGCGGCGTGTGTGTGCGCGTTGTTTACACCTATTTTCGACTTCTTCAAATCTGCCGGACAGATTTCAATGATACTTGTGTAGAAGCATATAGGGGCCAGTTCAATTCAGATTTGTTCATGGCGTTGCCATGGCTATTAAAACTAGGTCAAGGTGACCAAGGGGTAAAATTTTTAAAAAATCTTCTTTTCTGAAACCGATGATTGGAGTAGAAATCTGATGTGATATTTGGCTTCTCTAGGGTCTTAAGTCTATAGTTTGTTCATTTTGTGAAATTTGGTCGAAAAATTGGTTACGCATTTTTGTGTTTAATTTTGAAAATTTCGTAAAATGGCTTCAAATTGTTATATCTTGACTATTTGAACAGATATTGACATGGGGTTTTCAGTTTTGACTTTTTCTTGGAATAACCTTCAAAATGGCGCCAAGGTCAAAGTTCAAGGTCATGACCTAGTTTGTAATTTTGCAGTTTTAGGCTATTTTCTTTAAAGAAAATTATTTTTCTTTTAAGTTTTAAGAGATATATAATATCAAAACATTGTTAAAATATTTAGCATGACAAAATTTAAAAAGGTACAAAGTTTCGTAACTATATGAAGATGCATGTAGGAGTTGTTGCCCCTGAAATGTTATTTTTAACTTATAAAAACTAAAATTATGCATGAGCTTGAAAACTATTAACTTTTTGCATAGGCATATATACTAGAATATTGTAGGTATTGACATGACGATCATTTTGATACATGGCTTAAGGTCATACGTTCAAAGGTCAAGGACATAGGTGCATAAAAAAACTGAAATTGTTTTTTATTTTGGAAACTATTAACGTTTTGTATTAGTATGTTTATTGGAATATTGTAGGAATTGATATGACGATCGTTCTGATATAAGATTCAAGAACGTACATTTAAAGGTCAAGGTCATAGATGCACAAGAAGACTCAAATTGTTAATTATTTTGAAAACTATTAACTTTTTGTATAGGCATGTATAGTAGAAAAGTGTATGTATTTTGCAAATGGTTTGCATTATCCTCATGTCAGCGTTAAAGCACATAACTCTATTTACAATACCTGTTAAGCTTGGTACATGGGATAATGTTTTGGGAGATGTTTTGTTTAAGCCCCCTCTTTTTATCATATAACACAATTTTTATATTTTTTGCCTTTTTGTTACTTAGGATGCCTGGAGACAGACAGTATCCGTGTATTCTTTGTAAAAAGAGAACTAAGCCAAATGAAAGAAGAAGCATTACAACTGCTATATCTAACTATATATAGAAATCGTTTATGTTAACAACTGGTGTAAATGATACCATATGCAACAGATGACGACAACAATACTATTACAAAGAAAGATCTTGCCAGCAAGTATCAGCATGTTAACCAGAAACAAATAGCGATGATGACTACAGTCCACCACCTAAACGTCCGTCAAATGTACAGAGTTTGCCTTCAGTGTCGCTGCCTACTCCTTCCACAGCAAAAAGCCACTCATATTGTTTTATATGCCACAAACCAAAAACCAAACTTGTTGTTGTTTCATCAAATATCAGATTTTATATTTTTTTTACACAAAGGAGTTATTATTCCTGCTGGGTCACATTGCTGTCCAGTTAAAATCTAAAGATATGACAATGATTGAATGTAAAAGTGATAAAACATTTCTTAATAGATCAACAGTATTTGAACTTCTACAGAATTAAAGAACTTTTGTAATCCAAGCTGAAAAATCAAGAATTGACTTTGACTCACAAGAAACTCTTTCATCAGCAGACTTTATAAACTTGACCGGAGTCACCAAAGAAAATTTCAATGATATGCATTCATATATAAAGGAAGAAGTTCGTAACACTCCAGCTAGATCCACAAGAACATCACTCGGAATTTATTTATTGAAAATGAAGTCAGGAATATCAAATAAAGTGCTATCAACTGTATTTTATATATCAAAGTCCAGTATCCGACGTGCAGTTTCATCTGTAAGACTGGCTTTGATAAAAAATTTTGTACCAAAAACAGGTGGCTTCAGAAGATGCTAATGCCAGTCGACTGGTAACAAAGGTATTATAATTGTCCTTTCTAATTTAGACATGTTTAATATGTGGTTGTATAATGGTAAAAAAGTTACAAGGTTAAAATTAACCCCAAGCACAATTTTATTGTTTTTTCTCCAATGAACGTCCAAAGTAGTGAGTACAAAGTTAATAATTGTGGAGAATTGATGGATGATCGTGCCCAAACATTGTGTGTCACATGACCAATATAAGTTTATCATTTTATTTACTTATTTATTTATTTCTGGAACTTTTTTTTTATTGTTCTACCTTGTTGTGTACATGGTTTTATTTAAAAAGTTTATGGATATAATGCATTCAAACATATAGTACATGTCAAATGTATTACTTCTATAAAAACTGAAGAAAAACAGTTAAGATTGATACAACATTGTAGTATACTGTGATCTTGTGTTCTAGCTATTGCTCCTAGTATCTTATTAAAAACAATTTTCTTATGTCACTGCGCCAGACAAAGGCCAAGGCTTCCATTTGTCAGTCTGTATTTGACAACTGTGTGATTTATATCACCTACATTCTTTAATGAGAAATGGTGAAACCAGTTGTCACTGTTTCATGAATCATAATTAGTAATAAAAGTAAATTATGATCTCCCAAAGTCGAATGTGACTTCTTTGTTTGATATTTTTTCAGTGCCTATTGATGGATCATTATGTGAACTGCGATTGCTGGTGTTTTACTTATATCTTGCTCATGTCTATTACAAACATACCAATCCGTGTTTCATATGTGAGACAGATTGTATTTGTAATAAAACATTATTATTTAGATTATATTACCATTATTTCAAAAATAAAACTTTGTACACTATGTTTTTCCAGGTACGTTGGGTTGTTGAGTCAGCAAATGCTTGGATAAAAAGATGGAAATACATGGACCATGTTTTACCAACCAATCAGATTCCGTTTAAAGGTGATCATATTCGGATCATTTGTGCCATTTGTAACAAGTATTTTCACCACTATCTACAGGTATTACATTTTGTAATAATCAAATCGTATGGTACACAATATAATGGTTCTTATCAACAATTTGACAAGTGAATTAAAGAGTTGAGTGATGGTGTTTTAACCCTTAGTCAAGAGTTTTTCACTAATATCGTAGCGGTTTTGGAATGAGGAAAAAACGGAGTGCCTGGAGAAAACCAACCACATTGTACAAGCAAACCGACAAACTTTCTTACACTAGGATCTACCCGAGTAGGGACTCAGGAAATTAATCTATAAGTAAACAATCGTGCAAACAATAAAAATATGAAGACTATGTAAACAGCCGGGTTTAAAAAAACCTTAGCTGAACATGCCACACAAATGTCGACCAAATCCTTTATCATCTTTGGTTTCATTGGATATGTTTATCTCATTAGGCCATGGTGAAGTTTTCATTGTTATCTAAAGTGTCCCTGACAACAATGAACTAGAGACCTCCCTGTACTGCAGTATAAGGGTAAAATAAAATAATATATCATTAAAAAGTCAAATGGTTAATGTCCTACATAATAATTCAGTTATAATTCTGGATTTATTTTTATTATTATTATTATAAATAGCTTTCATTCAAAGTCAAGATGCATTATTATCAGTTGCATGTGTTTTTAAAGTTGCCATAGGGATTCTTTTTATATTTGCTATTTTATATTACAGAACAAGAAAATGATCAGTCCTTAGCTGCTAAAATGATATATGGAAACAACCTGATGATGATTCGTTTAAAGATTTTCCTTGTCTGGACGAGACTGACCTTCGAAATATTACGTGTGGCTCATATCAATTAAAGTTGTGTGCAAGTTATATGCAAAACATATTGCTGGAAATTGTCAAATCCAGATACATAAGGAAAATTAAAAACTAATAAGAATAAAACTTCAGAGCAGACATATTTCATCAAAGAAATACATTTTGTGGATTGAGCATGATTTTACAAATGTTTTGGCTTGGTATTGCAAGTGTCGGGCAGGTGCACGTGTTGTTGGTGTTTGTGCTCATATAGCTGCAGCTCTTTGGTTTCTTGGATATGCAAGACATCATCCTGATGTCAATTTTGGAGTTACAAACTGGGGAGATTTTGTACAGGATGCTTAATGCATTCCAGAATGTATTGATTCTTCAAGCAGTGAAGTAAGTATTGTCGAAGAATAACGTAACCATAAAATAACTACTGACGCTTCTAATGATATTGATGGATATTTTGCTGCTTTAATGTTGTTTTAATACCTATATTTACTGTTTCATGATCTTAAAAATGTTTTTCAAATCTTTTGTATGCCGCTGGTAAAATAACCAATTTAATCGTATCATTTTTGTATACAAAACCGTAACAGTATTAAATAAGGTGATGTAACAAGCAACGTTTCTACATAGACAAAAAATTGTTAATCTCTGCTTACATGTAACTTTTCACGATTGTTTGATTTTCACGTTATTCATAGAAATAGCAAGATGTTAAAATAAAGTTATTCTGAATAATAGAAAATTTTAATAGTAATTGTACTGGCGATTACAAGATGACGTCTAATTAAGAGTACACAATGTTGCTTTTTACAAAGATTTACTGCACGAAATTCGTCAAAACAACAGTATAAATTCCTAAATAAGTTGTTGATTTTTTTGTATACATACGTATTTATGTGTGTGAAGGCAGCATTATCGGTGAATAATTATACCAAAGCGGTTTAAATAGTTATCAGTTTAATTAATAATATGAATCAAAAGCCTCTTTTAATTCTATAAACATGAATTGTATAAAATTGCCACAATACCAGATACTAACAATATTTTCAATGGTTGCCATGACAACCATTTTTGAAAATAATATATATTATTAAAAGTTTAATGATATTTTTTGTTAAAAAAATCAGCTTTTCAGTAAGAGATGTTGGTAAATTTTCAATTCAATGGCATTGATATTTTATTGACAACCTTTTTTTTTACTTTTTGCAATAAAGAGTAATTCTATTTAGAAGCAACATACTATGTTACCTGGTTGCTAACTTAGAACACACATCTCTCAACACATTGTCAATGGACCCCAAAGCCGACGGGACTGATGGACCAAAGGAAGGTAGTGGCGGTGGTGGATAAGCCTGTGGAGAATTTGGAGATACCTGTGATATATTTCTCTTTTTATCATCTTTCTTTCCCATTTTCCTCCAACAAATCCTGCTTCAACCGTTGCCGAGATAAACTATTTAACACATCATTCAAAAATTCTTGTTGTAAATTACTGTTTTGAAATAAAAACTTAAAATTTTTGGAACTGCGAAAAAACACTTGTATCCATATCGCACGCATGCGCAAATACATTTTATTAAATACAAAGCGTCTTTAAGTTTATGAGTTGTTGGATGGTGTCATTTTAAATTATAGATATACATGTAAAAACAGGTTGGCCTTTTTATGTTTAGAAGAAGCGTTAGGTAGAGATGAATTGAGGGTAATGAATAAATGATGTTTTATATTTATATGCTGTTAAATTAGAAACATTGCCCCGGTCAAGATTATTTTACTTATATCGAAGCAATAAGTCCTAGGATGGTAGAGGAAACCGGAGTATTGAAAGGTAACCGGAGAATCCAAATAAAACCAACGTCTTCGTGAAGCGAACCCACAACAATCTTTTGACAAGATTAGGAGCTGTGCGACAAGGAATTGGAACCCAGACGGTGAGAGCTACTGTTATCAGTAAGCTCGCAACTTGGTCAACGACGTTTCTTTTGTGTAACATTAGTTTGTTTTACCGTATAACCAGTTGCATTTTTACATCACAATTGAATTCCTTCCACTGACGCCATCCTCATTACCATCAGCACGCGGCAATTTAAAATAATGCATTAAAAAGTAGCACAAGACAATTCCATAAGTTTCAAAGCCAATAGATAAAATAATTGATATGTTTAGATATGATTTTTATTGCAATAATGTTTTGAAAATGACGAATGCGGTATTTGATCATGTAAATATATAACACATATACCAGTTAAATTTTGATGTGCCAGATGTGCACATTTTGGAAATTTATTCCTAATCAGTGACACTAAGACCGAAAAGTTTGATAGAATCATTCCAAAGATTCAGAGAGCTTATTTTTATCAAAGCATTATAATTTTATGATGCTTTGATCTAACAAATAAAATGAAGTAGATTTTATATTTTTCCGTGTGCAATCATGGCCTTTACTTTTCGATTACGGAAAGTTTAGTTATAATAATAATAATCGCCGATATGTACATGTATATAAATCTACACCATAGTCATAACGCCTCTTATAACAATTAAGAGTAGTTGTTAAAACAGTTTTTATATATAATTGTAATATGTGTTTAAGAATTGACGCTTAAAAATATCGAATTGATTGAAATTGACAATAATGTGACATCTAAGATATAAATCTACGAGAAACGAAAAGATAACGTGTTCTATAAAGTACACTATTATATATATTTACAGAATCTATAATATTTAAAAATTACTTATATTTAAAATAGTTTCTTAATGTTACCAGCTAGAATTATATATATATATATATATATATATATATATATATATATATATATATATATATATATATATATATATATATATATATATATATTATTATTATTATTATTATTATTATTATTATTATTATTATTATTATTACTAACCTCATCTTTTTTATATAGTGCCTCTAAAATTCTAGCAATATAGTCTAAAAATTCTTTTCATAAGGGACAAATGTAGTAAAATATCCCCACGCTCAATTTGACACAGAACTAACTTTAAACCTGTCTATGTATACTATTTTCTTGTAACTTAAAAAGAAAGTGGGATCTATTGAACCACAAAATGTAAACATGTACATTTTATAGTATAAATATATATATGTATATAAAATGTACTTGTCTATACACCGTGGGAAAAAAAAACTTGATCTACTTTTTATACTTTGTAAATATGAATTGTTAACATTAAAAAAATTCTCATCATGCATCTTGACATATGACATCCTTTCATCGCGTGTAGTGTTAGCATTAAGGTGATAAAGGTGGTATATTTTATATAAAAATTGCTACACCACGTGTATCACTGGCAGTGATACTATAAAATATTTCAGTATTTCATTATTACCGGTCATACCATTTTTGTTTCCTGAATAAAACAAATATTTCAACTAAATTCCTTAATAATCAATTTTTCAAACCACCAGCATCCAATTTTTTTTAATGTAAAATATTATGAAATGTCTTAAGTTGTTTAAGCTTTTATGACTTTGTAAACTTGGTGGCTTGGTTCAATATCCAGTACATTTAATGGAAAAACATCCAGTGACTGACAGTTTCATAGATTCTAAACTGGTTGTTGTCGAAAACGCTGCAGTTATTCTTTTCCATCAAGAATAACATAAGATATAGGTAAGAAATGTAGCTAATGGGGTTACTTATATTGTGCTAGTTTTTGTCATCAAGTTTATTTTATTTATATCGAGACATCACAAGCTACAGTGGAAGACTTTTAGCTTTATTTTGCGCTACATTGCAGCCTTAGGTTGATACGGTCACATCATAAAGACTCTTTATGTCTTGTGCAGTCAGAAAGAAAAAAAGATTACCTAACATTGTGCTCTCTCTCTCTCTCTCTCTCTCTCTCTCTCTCTCTCTCTCTCTCTCTCTCTCTCTCCCTCTCTCACACACGCACGCACGCACACACACACACACACACACACACACACACACACACACACACACACACACACTTATTCAAAGTCAATTGGACACCTTTCAGGTCGAATTACTAAATTTACAGCATTCTTCATCGTACATTAACAATGTGTGATTTTCCGTTTTAATGCGGATCTAAATTCAAATTTACATTGTATAAATCCCAAATTCAACGACCTAATTTATATAGTCGAAAGAAGAAACAACTCCAGTTACAAGATTAATCTTCATAATTACAAATTTATCATGAAAAGGTGGGAAATGTCATCACTGTGCAAGATGGGATTGACTGTATAAATATCTTCAATAAAACAAGAAATATTTAATTTTTTGTTTATTGCATTTCTGGTAACATAAAAAAAAACATTATGGTGCCAACCCCTTGTCTAACATCGTGTCCGTTTAATATCGTAAACATTAAATGTATACAAAAGTCTAGGACGACTTTCTCCTTGAACCCGTGGACAATTTATCTAAACGTCAAATCTTTCTGCTTTAAGTTTACTATTTGACAACATTTATTGCTCCTCTTAATTAGAGATATAAATCTTCCTCAATACAAACCATAGTATCTGGGTCATCTTATTTTTACAGTATTTCTGGTTTTCTTAACCCAGCCCAACTTGATTTGTAAGCTTCTGAGTGGGTCAAGACGCTAAAAGTCTACCCCTGACGTACGCAAACCAATTACATTTTCTATTTCACATCCTTTTGTCCGCAATTTACCTCAGTTACACTCACATCACTTTTGTTGTCTAATGTATAAGGCTATGTTTCTATTGGCATTTCACGCTTTACTTAGAGTTGGGGAGATAATTGTTAGAAGTCACAATCATCTGGGCCATGCATTATTGGCTAAAAACTTTTAAATACAGAAAAACGGATATACAAGGCGTTCAGCTCTGTCTTTCTCGATAAAAGCATTCAAGACGACATTCAATACTTTATGTTAAATTATACTCTTCTTCACAATACTGCCCAGCTAAAACTCTGGCTTATTATTGACAAAAAGGGGTTCACAATCCGGACCTCTGTTTCTCAATCCCGGTGAGATACCAGTTTCAAATGGTTAACTCTATTCAGTCATTTACTCAGGTCTGGACTGACAACTCTATTTAAGAAATGACATTGTTTTGGGGGCACTTCATACTAGCATGAAGTGCCCCCAAAACAATGTCATTTCTTATATTTACAATTTATTTCTTACATCTTTTCTGCTATGTCGACTTAAAACTATTACTGCATTTCTTTTTTGTTAATTTACTACCTCCGTTTGTTTTAGTGCATCGTGGAACCCGTCTATCGCATCGCCATAAAGGATGACGTCATTGATGAGTGGGATGACGTCATTGATAAGTGGGATGACAGGTGACCCCGCCTACTTCCATTGATGTAAAAAAAAAACTAATCCGTTAAATGGAATACAGTTGTTTTAATGACAGAATTAAACGATTAAATTTTGACAATATTTAACAGCTACATTTGCATAGTTAAATTAAAAGTATAGTTTGAAAAAGAAGAATTAGAAAATACACCAGAAGTGTTGGAACTTTCTTGTCGTGTAAGGGTCTGTGACGTAATGTATTGGTGATTACGTGGTACTGTTGGATCAGTTCAAAAAGGTCAAACATACGTTTTCATAGCCGTATGAAGCAAATTTTCGATAATGTTGAGAAATAGCTTTCATGGGCGGAAAGTGGGTGCTATTGTAAATATAAACCCCATAAGTTTTGCCCCAGTGGGGCAACCAGAGTCCATCGGCTTAATATGTCCTCCTCAGAAATACAATCATTAGGTCGATAGAGTTCGAACTTCTACCTCGATCTTATGCCAGTTTTATAAGTTCAACGTCCATGGTTTTTGCTCACAAAATATTAGAAAACTGACTTATGCGCCCGCTATATTCAATTTTAAAGGACTGTCTTATGGGGATCTCTTTTCACCTATCGTTTTCTTCACTCAAAGCGATTTTTTCTTGTACGACTATTATCAGTTGTTGATATTAATAGACACTTTTTTGTCGCTACTATAAGTATGAAAAATAATGTAAATGGTTTCACTTTGGATCTTGCAGACTTAATATATATTGTTCGTTACTCTGTAAAAAAGTTCGATATACATTTTATACTTGTTCGTACGCTGTTAAATTATATTTGTATACGGGCTGAACTCAAGAATTAAAAATCATAGCCATCAAATTTTCCCTATAATCAGTCCACGGTGCAGCTAATCTAGCTTTGTGTCACCCATTTGGTAAATTTTTTTAGTGGCCAAAAATGCCAAGTTCTCTTGTGTCGATATATTTCCCTATGTTTTGTATATACATAATCTTTCGTAATGATTTTGGATTAACATTTTATTGTAAGCATTTCTTGTTTAGTTCTTAGAAGTGTTAGCAAATATATATTTTACTTGTTAGTTTATCTTGTGTATCACATCATTTATTTAATAATTCTTTATTTTTTATTATGCAGTTCAGTAAATGGTAGTTTTCTGACACTTTTAATAAATGTCCATTTACAGCACAATACAATACCCTTGTTTTTATTTGCCAAAATGGCTTCGATGACCCTTTTTCTAGATTTCTGCACTATAAATATTGTTTTATTTGTTAAGTCATTTTAAAGAGCAATACCTAGATAAAAATGTACTGTGAATTCTTCAGTCAAATCGAAAATAATGGCCTTACCGGAACCAAAACTATTCAAATTCTTTTCTAAATGTCTCGACGATGACATTTGTCATTTACAACATACATTTATATTTTTGTTAAAAAATCAAATATCTTCATTACTTCACATAAGTGTGCGATCACGATTATACCCTATACAACATTAGTTAAATGTCATTGAAAATGTTTAATAACAATTTCCCCGAATCTGATTTATCCGAGCAAAATTTATATCAACGAATTGTTAAAAAAAAAAATTTAAATAGCAAAACCACGAAATTTTAACCCAACGAATATTATTGATTCCAGAAACATCTTAAACAGACTGGTTGTGAATCAATAGATCTCTTACATTTAGGCGGTCAGTTCATAGATGGTGGAAAAAACCGGAGTGTCCGAGAAAACGACCTTCAGCATGCGAACAGACACACTTCCACACACTAAGATATAAATACACAAGAAAGATTCGTTCCTAGGCGGTTAAGAGAACTATGATCCGTAAGCGCGCACTTCAGACTAGTCTGCTCACGAGGCCACAGTAGAAAGAGAATTAGGTTTAAAATAACGCAAAAACAACTATTTTGATATTTGGTAATATAATACAATCGGTGTAGCCAAATACATAAGCATGTCAGAGCCGAAAAAGAGACTGCTTACTTTACAATTTTATGCAACTTAATAATGTATTTATGTTAGATAATATTTTAACAAATACAGAGATAATGCTTTTTCACAACATGCAGTAAAAGTTGAAAATGTCAAGTTTGATATTTAAGATTATTTTAATTAAAAAAAATTCAACTGAGTGAAAAATGTTTTCATGCAATTAAGAAAATATATAATGTTATTTATCCGAATTTTAAGCTTTAATATGTAAATTAATTTAGTAAAGGAGTTGAAGTTTAAAAAGAGAACATACATTTAAAAAAAAAAAAAAATTGATTTTAAAGATCCATTTCGGAATGGTTTGCAGTATGGAATGATATACCTCGACGATATTTTTTGTTGGTAACTTAAACATTTAGTCAAAATAAAATTCAAAAATGTAAAAGATGAAAAATTTAGGTTAGGGAAGTGGTAAAAAAATGGCGGCTTAGGTTTTATGCTGACAACATTATCTCACTCACATTACATTACATATCATTGTTAGTTGGTTTTTCATTTTATTTTTATTTCATTGATTTTTTTTTGCGTTGCGCTTTTTAATTAGATGCTATATAATATAAACAACACTTCGAACTAAACTATTAAAAAGTTAACCATATCCAGATAATGAAACATGCATTTGTAGTTATCATTTATCACAAAATCATTGCACATCTTGCGAGTTTCAAAGTGAAATGTTTACGACATTCGTATGTTAACGACATTCGTAAAAGTGAAATGTTTACGACATTCATAAAGGTGAAATGTTAACGACATTTGTAACAAGTTCAATGTTTACGGCATTCATAAAGGTGGAATGTTAACGACATTTGTAACAAGTTCAATGTTTACGGCATTCATAAAGGTGAAATGTTTAAGATATTTGTATAAAGTAAAATATTTACATTTTCATTTTTCAAACTTATGCAAATAAAAGTAAAACATTTATTTTGTCTTAAGCAGTTTCATAGGCAAAACAACAATAACGTCAACAAGAATTTAAGAATCTACTATAAAATGCAACTTATGTGAGTTTTTACAGCACGTCCATAATATTCACACTAGCTTAAAAACATCTTGATATACTGAAAACTAACTACAGCTTTGTCATTCTTTGACATGTGGATTACAATTAACAGCTTTTATACGCTTTGGTATATGCGATGCTCACAAAGATTACTATGCTTTGATTCACGAAATATCTACAACTGCTTTACCAAGCTATAAAATAAGGAAAACTAATATCAGCTTGACCAAGGATTGATTTGCAAAATTTTAACTATAGCACGAGTTTATTATGCGGACGGATACATTACAAGATCTGCTGTGTGCTATGTATGCGTCCGCACAATAAACTAGTGCGATCAGCTACGTTAGAATACCTTAGGTGTGGTTTTGTGTATATATCAAAGCTCAATAGTTTGATGAAGATATTCCTTATATAAAAGCTCGGTAAAATGTTATGAAAATTCTGTTATCTACGCTCGGTAAGTCTGTTTTTGAAATTCTGTAATTCCGACAAATTACCAAGCTTTAAAAAATATGAATGCCCACAACAGGTTGATTGAGCTTTGATATACGGAATACACACAATAGGTTTACCACGCTTTAAAATATGAATGCCCCCAACATGTTGATTGAGCTTTGATATACGGAATACACACAATAGGTTTTACCACGCTTTGATAATATGAATACCCACAACAGGTTGATAGCGCTTTGATATACGGAATACACACAATAGGTTTACCTCGCTTTGATATACAGAATACACACAATAGGTTTACCACGCTTTGATATACGGAATACACACAATAGGTTTTACCACGCTTTGATAATATGAATACCCACAACAGGTTGATTGAGCTTTGATATACGGAATACACACAATAGGTTTACCACGCTTTGATATACGGAATACACACCATAAGTTTACCACGCTTTGATATACGGAATACACACAATAGGTTTTACCACGCTTTGATATACGGAATACACACAATTGGTTTTACCACGCTTTGATATACGGAATACACACAATAGGTTGATTGAGCTTTGATATACGGAATACACACAATAGGTTTACCACGCTTTGATATACGGAATACACACAATAGGTTTTACCACGCTTTGATATACGGAATACACACAATAGGTTTTACCACGCTTTTATATACGGAATACACACAACAGTTTTACCACGCTTTGATAATATGAATACCCACAACATTTTTATAAGTGTAAGACTTAAACCGTTTTGGCACACTTTGATATGCAATTTTTTTACAACAGTTTTACCCAATTCGAAAATAAACTAGAAAATACTCACAAATGGTATCCACAAAAATGGTTAGATCCTGAGAATTCAAGCATCATCATAATACACTTTGATAGAACAGAATACTCAAAACAAAATATCATTATTTGATTCTTAGAATTCAAACATAAGGTTTATCACACTATTAAAATACTTTCGCCAGCTACAACATATTTTGAATTGCAAAACAACCGTGTTAGCTTTAGTACACAGATCAACTGAATATATACACATTTTTAACACATTGTGACTAAGAAAATTTTCACAACAATTTGATCAACAGAATACATACATCCGTTTTTACCCTTTAATATACATTAAATCATACTAGATTTTTCATACATTACTATGGTATCATTGCTATGGTTATTGAAAATTTAAATCATGAAACCGAATTTGTGATTACAGCTGAGTCTTTTTGACTCACTAAATGTGACAGAAGAATGACAGTGGTTGTTATTTAAAATTATTAAATGTGGCATTTATTAGAATGGACTTGAAAGCGCAAGCGAAAGGTTTCTGTACATGTGTAAAACGGAGGTTCATATGGTTCGTAGAAAGATGTATATATATATACTGCAAATACATTATAAATATTTAATATAGTCCCGGTGTTTCTTATAAGCGCTAAGTCTACTTTGCTTTCAGACTGTCTTTACTTGTCCTTAAACCATATTCCTGTATTAAACAATGAATATATCATTATCAATCATCGGGAAACCTTTCTTAACCAAAAATATGATTTCAATTTTTTATTAATCATTTGAATAACAGCTAGATCTGTTGTGCGAGTTATTTTTTGCTGATTGGTTAGTTTTAAATGTTTTTGGGAGGAGTGATCTAGGGTTATTTAATTGCTCAGTCATATTTTCTAGTTTAAACGTTGGATCTTTTCCTCTAACATCTGTAAACAAATGTAAAATGTTGCTATCACTGTCACATGACTAAAAGGCATCCTTAAGGATCATTAAAGCCTCCTTAAATCTGCCTTCATTGTCTCTTAAAGGACCTTCAAGGGGGCTTTAAGGATCCTTAAATATGCCTTTACGGAATCTTTAAGGACTCCGTAAAGATCCTAATGGAACTGAAATTTTAAGGATCTTTAAGGAGGTAATGGAACTGAAATTTTAAGGATCTTTAAGGAGGCTTTAAGGGTCTTTAAAGAAAAAGTTATATATTCCCTTTTTTAAAAAAAGAAAGAAAGCACTGAAACATTATTTTTATCATTATCTCTACAAAATTATTTGAAATAAACTATTGCATTTATATATTTAAAAAAAATAAAGCGATAATAAATTATTTTTCTTTTTCTTTTTTTTTAAAGTTTTTAATTTTATTTATTAAATTTTATTTTTATTTCATGTTTAAGTTAATATTTAATAGAAATTAATATTAAATAGAAATTACAGGAAATTGTCATTAGTTATTCGTTGGGAATCGAACCCTGGTCCCTCAAATTAGGAGTCCATCACTTTACCTATGTAGTTATGGAAGAGATGAAACTGATTATTATAAAATATGACCCTAACAATATGCAAATGAGATCATGTGATTGAAAGAAAACAAGTGGGACCTTTTTATGCGAAAAATTTTCTTTTATTTCTTTTCAAATATCTGTTACAACAAAAGGATCAAATTAATTTTTATTTATTTTTTAAAAATGTCATAATTATATAATTTGCTCCAGTCATCATTTTTAGATATATAAATTTTAATTCATTACATAAATTATGTGTTGATAAGAATGCATTCCAAAATTACCTGTAATATAATGGTATATCTAACATCAATCAGCAAGATGAGAGAGCTGAATATATTGAGAGAGAGAGAGAACTGAATTCATTGAGAGAGAGAGAGAGAGAGAGAGAGAGAGAGAGAGAGAGAGAGAGAGAGAGAGAGATTAATACACTTGAGTTGATCGGTGAGTGAAGTGAGTGAATTTTTTGCCGCATCAGCATTATTGCAGCTATTCGCGGCTAGAAACTGTTAAAAATTAAAAATATAAATATTGAACAGATGTAAATTAGATAAGATTTTAAAAATAATTAGCTGATAAAAACCAGTTATGTCACAGATAATGTTTATAAAAAACTGCATAATGTATTATAAAAATTATATTTTATTTAAAAAATTGATTTCCCGTAGGAAGTTTAAAATTTTATGTCAATGGACATTTTTAAAACGATCTTGCATCGTTGATGCTGAATAAAAAGTATCCCTTGTAGGGGCAAAGTCAACACAATCCAGCAAAATGTGCTGAACAGATTGTTGACCCTGACAAGGGACACACTGAGGAGGTTTTCTCCCTTCAAAATAAATGAATGCGTAAAATAACTATGGCCGATTCTACAGCGTCTAAGGACAACACCTTCACGTCTACTATACTGAGACAAAGGTGTTAATCCTAGACAAGGCTGTACAGAATGTAACTTGTTATGCTCCTGATTGCTCCAATGATTTGACCAATGATCATAGATATAATTAGATATCAACGGCTTCAAATCAGTATGAGGAATTCAACAAGTTAGTCATTGGTTTGGATAATGCTGCTTTAGCAGCTGAATCGGCTTTAGTGTTACCTTTTAAACCAACATGGCTAGGCAACCAACAATAATTAATAATTTTATTAAAATCTGAAACAGCATACGTAATAGACGTGTGCAGTTCCAGAATTTCAAGAATTAGGGGGTGATCTAATTTTCTGCTCTTTATTGCCCTGAAGGACAAATAAAGAGTCAGAACATATTAAAAATTGTTATGAGTCGATTTTGAAATATATTGTAAAGCAAGTAAAATTGCTTTAGCCTCAGCTGTTAATATAGGACTTTCATTTGGAAAACAAATATTTACTGTTTCATCCCCAACAATGGCAGCAGCAGCTACCCGATCACTATCTTTTGATCCATCAGTATATATAAGAAACCAGTCTCGCAATTACTGTCTAATAACAGCTGTAATCAACCGTGTATACTTATCTTTAATCAGAGCGAATTCCTGCTGGTAAACTTCTTCACTTGTTTCCGACTTTTTAAATTTTGTGAGATCAAGATTGACTTCTGGTTTATCAAGAAGCCAAGGAGGATTATTTGTTAGTTTGTGTTTTTTAATAAGTTTAAGATTTAGTCCTATTCTCCAATTAAAGTTTTAAACGGATACCTAAAGGTGCAATAGCTTTGATCTTTTTATTGTAGAGGTCTTGATAAAGAGGGTGAAAAACACAATCAAATGCCGAATTTGATGGATTTGCATATAATTTAGTAGCATACTGCAGAGATAGTTTATTGCGCCGTAAATGTAATGGAGGCTCATTAGCCTCAACATATAATCTATCAAATGGAGACGTTTTATAAGCTCCTAAACAAATACGTAAACCTTGGTGATGAATTGCTTCAAGGTCTTTTAATTATGATTTGCGAGAACATCGATATATAAAGGATCCATAATCAAGTTTTGATCTGATAGGCGATCTATACAAATGAAGTAATGTAGGTTGATCACCACCCCGATTTGTATTGGATAAAACTTTTAAAATATCTAATGCCTTGAGGCATTTTGCCTTAAGGCATTTTATATACGGAATAAAAGATAATTTGGAATCAAATAGGATTCCTAAAAACTAAGTTTCTTTTACAGCTTTAATTAGGCTGTCATTGATATACAGCTTCGGGTCATTATGTATTTTGCGTTTGTTGCAAAAATGTATGCAACAAGTTTTTGTTTTAGAAAACTTAAAACCATTTTCCAATGACCATTTTTGAATTTTGTTGAGGCAAAGCTGAAGTTGCCTTTCAATAGCATGCATATGCGTCCCTCTACAGGAGATGCCAAAGTCAACAACGAAGAGAGACCCATCTATATTATTATTGAAAACTTTTGCTAAGCTGTTGATTTTGATACTGAAAAGAGTAACAGATAAAATACTATCCTGAGGGACACCCATCTCTTGCTCGAAGACATAGGAATACAATTGCTTTATGCCAAGATGATGGGAAAGTATCACTCTGCCAAATATCATTAAAGATATCTAACAGAGAGAAAAGACATTGAGGGGCAAATGTTTAAGAAGTTGATAATGCACATCATCTGGACCAACTGCCGTATCATGTGCTTTGGAAAGTGCATTTTGAAGTTCTTCATATGAAAATATATCATTATATTGCTCAGAATTGTCCGATTTAAATGACAAGTAATTTTGTTCTTGGATCTTTTGATATTTTTGAAATTCTGAGGTGTAATTAGCTGAAGACGAATTTTTTTATATCGTCTCAGCAATTTTGTTAGAAATGTCTTTTTCAGATGTTAAAATTGTATCATTTTTAAGGTGGTTAACATTCTCAGAAGAACCTTTACCTTTAATTTTACGCACCATATTCCAAACTTTATTTAATGGGGTGCGAGAATTGATCTTGGAAACATAATTTCTCCAAGAATCTCTTCTACACTTTTTAGCAGTTCTTCGAGCTTTTGCACGAAAGATACGGAGCATTTGTAAATTATTTTGTGTTGGAGACTTATTGAATTGTCTCTCAGCTTGCTTCCTATTTTTCCTAGCTTGTTTGTATTCCTATTATACCATGGTTTATGGATTCTAGGATTTGCAGAGGTCTTAGGAATGCACGTATTAGCTATATCTATGACGATGTCAGTAAAACTTTGAATTTTATCGGTTTCATTTTCAAATCTCTCGACAAAAATCTTTTCTTCACAGAGATTGCGAAACCGATTCAAAGCCGCTTCGGTAAAATTCCATCTAGGGACTGAAGTATTATTTGCCCCAGATGTATATTCTAATATAATTGGAAAATGATCGCTTCCACAGCGATCATCATGAACTTTCCATGAAAAATCATTTAAAATATCTGGATCAAGAATTGACAGATCTATTGATGAGTAAGTACCTGTCGCATCAGATAAAAATGTTTTTGATCCATCATTTAATATACAAATATCATTATTTGAAAGCAATGTTTCCATTATTTTTCCTTTATTATCAAGTCGAGGACTTCTCCAAAGAGGATAATGACCATTAAAATCACCAACTAAAAGAAATGGTTTAGGTAACTGTTCTACTAAGTTTTGCATATCAGCAAACTGTAACGAAGAAGATCGAGGAATATAAATTGAGCATAAGGTTATGGTAATTTGAAGCGTTAGACAAACTGCCACTGCTTGGAGATTTGTTGTCAAAGTAATTGGACTATGAATAGTGCCATTACGTACAAAAATTGCTTCACCTCCAGAAGCCTTTTTGGTATTTGGTGAAAAAAAATGATGCTGTTTATAATATCTGAATTTTAACTCGGTATCCGATTCTTTAACATATGTTTCTTGAAGACAAAATGCTACAGGGTTAAAATCTTTAGCTAATAGTGCTACTTCATCTAAATCATTTCTAAAACCTCTGCAATTCTATTGAATTATATTTTTTTTTATTCATTTTTATTTGGTTTTCGTATTGGTGATATTGGCTGAGAACATGGAGAACATTCCATCTCCTCATCTGAAGAGACATCCCTTTGTCTCGCAAGTACATTCAATCGATGCAATGAATGATTGGATTTAACGGTTGTAAAACCTTCTTCATCCGATCTTTTTTGAATTCTTCTTTGTATTGTTTTTTTTTTATTTTCAACTGATGCAGTTTTATCCTGATCAGTTTTTGCTGCAAGTTTGTCTGCAGCATTGAGAGCAGATATTTTCTGCTCTTTTGATGTTAATGTCACTTCAGCTTGAGATTTCGATTTTTCAATACTTTTAGTGTTTTTATTTATTTTACTATTTTCTAAATTGTTTGCTGTTTGCGACATAGTAGTAGATTTTTCTTTTGTTTTAGATTGATTTATTTTTTCAGTAGTGTTCTTGTCAGTATTAACAAGCACATCCTCCGTTTGACAGGCGACACTTTTAAACGTTTTAGGAGAGGAATTTGATGCAACTGCAGCATAGGATGTGACGGATACTTTCTGGTGATTTAAATATAATTTTTTAGCCTCTACATAAGAAATGTTTTGGTTTGTTTTAATTTTATGAATTTCATGTTGTGTTTTCCAGATTTCACAGTCTCTAGAAGATGCCATATGGTTTCCTCCACAGTTTACACATTTTCGAGGAAGTGTACAGTCGTCACCTATGTAATCCTGTGATCCACAACGACAACATGCACTAGTGTCTTTACATGTTCTAGAGCCATGACCATATTTTTGGCATTTATAGCATCGCAGTGGATTAGGTATATACTTATTCACCACGATGCTACAATAACCAGCCTTTATATGTGTTGATGGAGATGCCATGTAAAACGTAAGAAGGTATGTGCTTGCTTTAATAATCTAATCTTCTTTTTTAACTGTGAAACGTTTCACTTGAGAGACACCCTGTTCTTTTAATTCGGAAGCAATTTCGTCTTCTGTCATATCGGACATTATCTGTTCAGGGTCTCTTATTATGCCCCTGCTAAAATTAAGTGTTTTATGCGGAGTGACTTTTACAGCAGCATTCGCAAAATGTTTTGATGCCAATAAGTTTAGTGATTGTTGCCTGGTTCTACATTCTATAAGAAGAGAACCAGATCGTAACTTTTTAATATTAGCAACAGAACCAGTTATGCCGCTTACTGCTTTTTGCACTGCAAATGGGTTTATCTTTAGATAGTCATTTGTTGAAGAGTCTACTACAATAAACTTTGCCCATGAGGTACATTTTTCAGTTAAATCATCATCGCTATCTTCTCTTCATCTTTTTGAACTATTTTGGTTTTTATTTTGTGAATCCATCTTGTAGTTAGGTGGTTCATCTTTCTTGCACCCCACCCGCCAATCCGGAGTGCCAACCAGGGGCGATGCTGAAGTTCCAGGGATACCATCTCGGAACAACACCAAGGATTACAAGGAAGATATACAACCCAATAAATTTGCAATGACCAGGTTTGAGCTCATCACAAAAGAACAGGATTTGACCCATAAGCCATCGCCGTCTACAGGCAAGAGAAAAAGAACTAAGGTTAACAAAGCACTACGAATTATGAGAAAAAAAGCAGAGCTAGAATGAAAAAACTATTGTCTTGCCTGTAGGGCTCGGCGCGACCAAGGTCCTCAATCACCAGAATTCCGTCCTCCACCATCAAGGATCGCATTCCACGGCAAACAGAATGCCCTATTTAAGTTGCCTTTTACGACACGCATGATGTACTGGGGGCCTATTCTAACCCGGGCTCCCCTCGGGAGAGGGGATTAATATACTTGAGTTGAGAGAGAGAGAGAGAGAGAGAGAGAGAGAGAGAGAGAGAGAGAGAGAGAGAGAGAGAGAGATGAACACATTGAGTGACAGACAGATAAGGGGGGTCAGCGGAAGCTAAATATTGTAAAGAGAGAGATATAAGAACTTGAATATGCTGGGTGAGAGAATGAGAGAGGGGGTTTAGCGGAAACTGAATATTTGAGAGAGAGAGAGAGAGAGAGAGAGAGAGAGAGAGAGAGAGAGAGAGAGAGAGAGATATGAATATATTGAGAGAGAGAACTGAATTCATTGAGAGAGAGAGAGAGAGAGAGAGAGAGAGAGAGAGAAAGTGTGTGTGTTTGTGTGTGTTTACATAATTATGAATATTCAGAGAGAGAGGGTTATCAATATATTCCACTGCACTTCATTCTGACTGCAGAAATTCACATTCAACTGC
>CM056609.1:30189241-30348900 GCA_029721355.1 Tegillarca granosa
AAAATAAAATAAAATAAAATAAAATAAAATAAAATAAAATAAAAATATGACATGCTTAGAACATTATTTTGCGATTACCTTTATTTCTTTAGTTAATGTATGTTTTAATATTTTTATATTTAAATTGTCTCTTAAAATCACTTTTAAAAAACAAACTTTTATTTCAAACACCAAGAGTTCAAGGTTATGTATTCATTTTAAAATGTTATTTGACTTCGTAGGGATCTCCTGCCTAGATAAAAAAAACTGCACATCACACTCAAAAGCCATGCGTGAAATCACCTGGGATCTATAATCAAACAAGTACCGCTATATACAATTAAAAAATACTGTTAATTACTTTATGCTTACTTCTGATTAAAGCATTCGTTGTTTACCTGTACTGTGAGAACTGCACACTCGTAATGTAATTCTTTTATGAATTGAGAAACAAGTATTATTAGGAAACTATATACGGTTCCTTTACACAAACTTAATGTAGAAATTATTATTTAGACAGGCGTTATCTATGTCTCCTATTTCTTATAAACTATAAAAATTCAAAATATACTTAAAACGAATCATTCTTTTTAACTTAATGAATGTAATAGCCATAGTTCCATTAATAATAGAAAAAACAATATTTTTATGAAGCATCTTAAAGATTCCTCAAAGCCTCCTTAAAGATTCTTAAAGGTGTCTTTTAAGAGCCCTTAAAGGTCCATTAAAGATCCTTAAAGGTGAAATGGCTTAAAAGAGGCTTTAATGCACCTTTAAGGATCATTAAGGACAGATGTAAGGATCTGTAAGGATCCTTAAAGATCATTAAAGGAGGGGGTTGGTCTTGTGTGTAGGTCCAAGAAAGCCTCCGACTTGACTGATAGTTTTAGAAACGATTCCGTTCATTGATAATTTGTTCATCACACCTTTGACATACAAGAAATTAAATATGAAGTTATATATATATATATATATATATATATATATATATATATATATATATATATATGGACAATAGTAAATAATCGTCATATCGCAGATAAATATATTTTAAGGTTAATTGTTTTTCATAGAATTTAAAGCTTTTTATTATTTCATTAAGTAAATCTGTAGAATCATAAATATATATACATATACAACAAAAACAACTGACATATACCGATGCGCCGTACACGTACATCACGAAAAAGCATCTCCACCACTACCAGCAACACCAGAGGCCGAACAGTTTTACAGATAAAAACACAAGTCAAACTGTTGAAACTTTTTGAATCCAAAGGTCCAAAACAAATGAATAATATATAAAAACTTAAACTTCAGGTTTATTTTATATGAAACATTTCTTTTATTCTTTTAATTGTTAGTGTTCTGGCACATGTTACGAAAACAATAACTCTACTGCATGACAGTGTAAATTATTTCGAATTATTTAAATGAAAATTTTCCAGGTATTTGTGCAATATAATTAAAGATAACTCTACACGTTCTAACATCAGTAAATATTTTTTTTAATTTCTTTTTTTCAAAATAGCTGTTTTCGAAGTTTTACTTTAAAATATAGGACGATTAAGACAAAAAAACTAAAATAAACCTGGCGCGATCAAGTAACACAATTAACATTATGTTACATGTTACGTTTATTATCCCAAACATAAATACTGAAATAAATAAATATTTATTTTTTGCTCAGTTCTTTATTTTTGAAATAAAAGTTTTTATGTTAAAACTATAAAAATGAAAATGTAGGATAAGCTAAATAACTATCCAACATCATTTTGATGATCCAAAAACCTTAGAAAAAAAATAACTTCAGTTATCCTATTTTGAGGTTTTTTTTAAACAGCTTTTAGTAGACTGAATGACCCTTATGCCTAAAACTCTAAATATGACGTAATTGAAAGAACGACAAAGTTTTCAGAAGCTGTTTGTCCTTCCTGATCGATCATAGTGATCGTATTTAGAAAACATCTTTTCTAAATCAAACTTACTTCTAACCCGGTCTCACTTTCTTGGTGCAAGTTCAAGTATATAATAAAAATTTGCCAGTTTTCACAGTTTTTACTTTGTTTTTTTTTTTTTTTTTTGGATTGTGATTTGGACAGGAACTGGTATGTTTGTGTTTTTTTTTTTTGATTTCATAAAACTGTTCCAGGACCTAAAATTTTAATGAGCGTTAAAATCTTTTACATATCTATGTTCATGACAAAAAAGTCCTAGCCCGTGTAATCTCATTTATGTCAACCCTGTGTTAAACAGAATGTTATAAAACATTAAAAAATAGATAAAGATAGGATCCAGCCAGATTAAAACCATCAAATCAATATTTTTGTTTATTTTGATATGATTTAATCTAGATGTTTATTATTGATATCAGTTATCAGAGGGTATAGAAATCAAAGGGTAACCATAATTCAGTAGGAAGTACTTTGTGCTGTCAGAAAATGTTCCAATTAGCTAAATTTTCAGCCGCCTTGATTTTTGAAAGTTATTGAAAACTAAAGTTAGTTCCCTCATGCAAAGCATTCCTTAGCAGGATTGGATTCATGAGATTTTGAAACTTTAGATTTATTAATTTTGAACAGTTTGGCATATGTTTTATCTATTAAACTTTTCGGCCCTAATGTCACTGATAAGTAATGATTTCCCGAAATGTGCACATTTGGCACAGCAACATTTAAACAGGTACTTTTGTTAAATATTGATCAAAATAGTTAAAAAAAAAAAAAAAGAGAGAGAGAGAGAAAAAGAATTGGATTCATTTGAACATTACTTTTAAAACCTTCGTTAAATTTTCAATTCCAGTCTTTCTTTGTCATTCATTTATTTAAACACTTTCATTAAATTATCTGATCCAATTTTTAAAAAAAGATAATATAGCTTTAAGCAAAAGTATTGGATAACATAAACAATATTTTATGAATTTTAAAGTATCGGCACTTTCAAAGCTTAAAGTGAAAAGTTATTTAAGTTTTACATCTTAATGAGTGGGAACTTGTAGTCTAATATTTTTTCCGGTCTGCTTTGAGTTGGTTAACTTGTCCATTTAATATAAGAAAAACATACATTAGAATAAGTTGACCAAGAATTTTGATTCAGGATTTTTACAATGTTACTAAGTGTTAAGTTAATGAAATTAATTCAGTCCACTATAATAGGGAAAGTAAGAGACGGGATTGAGGTCCTCTTAAAAAATTTGTCGGAATTGATTCTGAAACTTAATGGTAATCCAGCTGACCTTCACATTGACTTGGATAATAACGTAACTAGCATACTAATATTAAACGGATTGAATTTCATTGACAAAATGACGGGAGTATTATGCGAAATGGCCTAGAATATATTTTACTTAAAACAAAATCGCCATATAATGCTTAATGACAGACTCGTTTTATTTGACACAATATGGCCAATATAATGCTCAATGTCATAGACTCATTTTATGTGACACATTATTTCCAATATAATGCCTAATGACAATAGACTCATTTTATGTGACACAATATTGCCAATATAATGCTTAATGATATAGACTCGTTTTATTTTACACAATGCCGCTAATATAATGCTGAATAACATAGATTCATTTTTACTTGAACAAAAATCGGGACTATAATGCAGAGTCAGTTTACTTGACACAATATTTTGATTATAATGCTGAATTGCCTAGACACTTTTGACTTGACACAATATTGACAATGTTATAATGAATAATCCCGACAGGAATAGAGTCATTTTATTTGACACAAGATCGGAAGTATAATGCTAAATTGCCTAGAATTGCCTATATAGCAAGTATAATGCTAAATGGCTAAGAATCTTGAATCTAAAGATTAAACAACAATGTATTAACATCTACAGTAACTCTGTAAGACTATTTGATATTGACTTTTATTTTAAATTTTTCTATATAGTTAACGAATTAGACAAAGTTTAAAAGTCTTTAAGCTTGGCGAGGCATAACATATTGAATGCCTAAATCTGAACATTTTCCGAAGCTGTTTTACTGTGTCAAGGTGACATTATAAGATAATGTTAAAATATTTTGATGTTTTATTTGGCTGTTTTAACATATTGCTTTGAAAAAAATTAAAATATTTATGAATTATTAGTTTGAATGAAATACATCTAGAAATAAAATCAAAAGTACTGCGGCAAGTTTTATTTCGGTAGCACTTTCATGAAATAATATTCTCTCTCTCTCTCTGTTGTTTTTTTAGGTTTTAATAATTCAAAAATTATTCCAGCATTTTCTGTTTGATTATTTAAACAAAAATGAAAAAAAAAAAAAAAAAAAATTATTGAAGTGCAAATGAGAACTTACCTAAATATTATACTTTTAGTTCGCGAGTTCGTCGATAATGTGGTATATTTAAATGAAGTCCTCAACAATACACGTACTCAACATCACAAACAATTTAATAAATTATCATATCGATTAGTCATTAAACGGGAATTTGTATAGAGTCATATTTTCCTAATACCATGTTTAAATTACCAGGGCTGTTCGATATATGATGTGTATTGTAACGCAGCACGATAAAGCTTTGCATGATTTCGTTGAAGATGATACCCTTGCATAGCTCTTTTCAATATCTTTACAACAGTATAAACTCGTTTCTTTAGCTCCAAATAGTTTTTAAATAAAAGCCATTTCAATTGAGCCAGTCGTTGACCACTGTTGAAGAAAGTAGAGCTTTTATAAAAGTTTGCACAAAACTCGGTCATTCAGGAATACAATTTTTCTTAATTTGGGAAGATTATTGGGCTGGTAAGATATCTTATGACTAGTTTGTACATGTAGGTGGAGAAAGTAATTTATGTTTGGCACAGAGTCCGTTAACACTGCAACAGACAAGGCAAATGTCTAAAAAAATCAGTAAAATAATTGAAAGTGATGACAGATACACTATTCGTAAAATTGCCAAAACTACTGGTATATCGCTATCTCGGCGCGGATGCATTTTGTTTTGAAGCGTATTTTGGAAGGGCCGGATATACCCCGCATAATATTACCAAATACCCAAAGACGGGTACGAGTACAAACCGCTATGGAATTGCTTAAAATGTTTCCCAAATACAATCAAACATAGTTTGCAAGCATTGTTACTGGTGACGAAACATGGGTTCACTGTTTCGAACCAGTAAGAAAAATTGAAAACAAAACATGGTTTACTAAATAAACACGGTGGAAGGCATGCCGATAACAAAAGAAGCATAAGCACAAAGGAATTTTTTTAATGCAGATTCTTCTCATGTGATGGTATAGTTGTACAAATTCCGGTGCTCAAGAGAAAAAGTGTTCTCTTTTCACAAACATCTGAGCTTGCAAGGCAATTTTTTAAGTCGAAAAAGGTTGATGTCTTGCCACATTCACCAAATTCTCTAGATCAAGCCGCATACAACTTTTGCAAATTTATAAAATTTAAACATTTCGTGTCTTGTCGTCGTTACAAATCCAGACAAGCCTTTGGCTAAGTCATCATCAGGTCTACCTAAATTAGCGTACCGTCATGGATTTAAAAAATGGATTTAAAAAATTGAAATTATGTATTTTAAACCAAGAAGAATACATTGAAGGGATGTAATGTTCATTTCACTATTTGAGTCGATTGCTTTTGAGATACCGAATAATACAAATTACATATCGAAAAACAATCGTATAAAGTATGATGTTTGAATGTCTTCATATTATATTCAAATCTATTTCTTTAAAGATTACAGTTGTTGTAGCACGTGTTCTTTGTATATACCTGATCATAAAAGAATACATTAGCATGATGTTCAAATAAAAACATTTTTGATTGTCGAAGATGTATAAAAATTTTGTTTAATGCTTACTCCTGCAAGGAACTTCACATTCTGTTAATCTCTTGGATTTTGTTAAAATTAATTTTTCCATTATGCGGCGTTATCCGACTACACATGATAATGCCAAGGCAGTTGGAATGTTACAATCTGGACAACCATAGAACAGTTGAACAACATTTCAATGTGTCACTTAATTATGTATCACGGCTGTATAATCGATTTAATCACATTGACAATATTACACAAAGACTTCCTTCAGATCTATCAAGAGCTACTACAGCCCGAGAGGAACGCTATCTTTGTAAATTGGCTCGACGGAATAGGTTTAAATCAGTTGAACATATCAGTTCATACAAGCTATCGGAAGCAGATTTCTTGGCAAACAGTGAGAAACAGACTTCATTAATTTAATCTATGTACAAACAGACCAGCCTTTGTCTTGTTTTGACACCATGTCATCGTCTAGCCTGACTCTTACATTTATAGCCAAATAAAAACCGAAATTAACAACTGCGTTTACCTATTCTTTTTACATATAAATCTAAATTTTGTGTTGACTTTCACGGCGATAGAAGGAAGGCATCCATGGCATACGGTAAATGAAAAGTACGCTTATTATTGCATTTTACAGCATGACCGTTTTGACGTCGAATCATGTATGATATGGAGTTGCATATTTATTGATGGACGTACCAAGCTACACATGTTTGATCGTGGGTATTTTACAAGTGTATGGTATAGATAAAATTCTTCATCCTAAAGTTGGACCTTGCTACTTTCAAGCCCTACTTATCTTTGATAGACGATGATGTCCGACATCACAATGGAATTGTTTTGGATCAGTATCTTCGAAATTTAACTATTTAAAGCACGGACTGACCTAATTGATCCCCTAACTTGAAACCGCTAGAACATGTTTTGGACACACTGCAACAACAATAACATATTTCAAAACGCCCACAACTTTCGGCAAATAGATAGCAGCTAACGTTTGTGCTACTTGAGGGGTAACCGCTTGATCTGATCTAACCCTAGACGATGTAATGCTGTGATTACAGAAATGTATAATTGAAGTTTACTGTTACCGATACTTACATGTTATTCAATGGAGAATAACACTTTAAAATAATACAAAAATTCGAAACAAAAAACATAAACAAATATAGTAAAGAATTATCATCGATATAGATTAATCATTTAAATATTAATATGAATTTCGCCTTTTATTTTAACAATACCATAAGTTCATGTAAGTACATCTAAAATCATAATGATTTTATATTATTGTATATTTATACAAACGGTTTTGTGTCACTTCGTTAATGCCATCAATCAATACACAGTAAAGTCTATCAAAAACTTATTAATGTTAAAATTGTAATGCAGTAATATATAGTTTATTTAAAAACAGAAATAAAATAATGAAGTTAGATGTATCAAGATGGAAAATTAGAGTAAATATATCGAACACAAACATGTTAAGTTTGCAATTGTAAAAGCAAAGTAAATACTATTATTACTATTACTTAATGATGCTAAACCTATAACAGGAAAGTAAGACCGAGCGCTACGGAAGTCACTTTCTGTCTATCCGGCTACGACCGCAACGTTCGGATTTAAAATTGGGAACAACTGACGTATGGAGATTCAAATATGTAAATATATAACAAATACTATCTTAATTTTGATGTGCCAGATGTGCACATTTCAGAAATCATTCCTTATCAGTGACACTATGTCTAAGATAATTTAGGGCAAACGACATTATACACATTAATAATAATGCGATGGTGATATGTGATATGTGATGATGATAAAATGAAGCCTTGATAAGCCTCGGCAAAAATCCAGTGTTATCAATTAATTGTAATAAACAATTATTTATTTTATTTTTTTTAGACCGTATATTGTTGATGAAACAAAAACAGCCAGATATTGCAGTGGTGTATAGTTTTATCACATTTATGATGTCAAATTACTTAAAAGTAGAGATCAATCATTTAAAATAAAGATATGGAGATCAGCTTTCTTTGTTTCCATTGCGATTTAGTTTTTGTAGACTAAAATAGTAATATGTATTATTGTATTTCTTCCATTTGTTCATCTTAAACACATGACAAATATGTTTAAATAGATGTTATTTTTCTGAACATTTTACGGGCATTAATTGATATATGTTATTTCTTTTACATTAATTTACCATCATCTAACATGTTAGTTTTACATCGTATGGCTGTTCGGCAATTGTTTTGTTTCAACTACATTTTTGGTATCACCTTGCAATACGAAATTTGCGTGCAATACGAGATTTGTTTGAGATTTATCTTGATCACTCACTTGACCTCGCATTGGACTTTCTATTTAGATGAAAATTGACTATATGAGATAGCACGTTAAAAATTGGAACATTACTAAACTGGCACATCATAAAAATTGATTTTAGGGTGTTATTCTTAAAGTATATTGAACCTGCACTCTAAACGATAAACTAAAGAAAAGTGATGCAACGTTCAACATATTGCAACCATTAAACCAATTAACATTTAAGATCAGTTTTTTAATAAACAAACACACCAGTCCTTGTCGAAACCACAATCCAAGAAACAAAGTTAAAACATTGATGGCTGGCAAAATTATTTATACACGTGAACTTCCATCACAAAAGTGAGGCCGGGTACTCCGTAAAAGGTAAGCACCACCTGTCTAGCTAGCTACACACGTCAGGTGCAAGTCAATTTTGAGAATGAAAGGAACATAGAACTATGGTAAGTCAAATATATCCAGTATAAGTTTAGATACAGTGACAGCATACTTAACAATATTGTGAGACGGCCATATAACTTTTTAAGGGCCTTGATTAGCCTAGGCTTGCAATATTCTTGCGTCAACAATTTAATTGTAAGCAGTTTGCTTCGTTCTAGAAAGTCCCAATAGCGGGAACAAGCTCTTCCAAAACGTATTAACTGTGAAACATATACATTATTTGCAGGGATATTACTCTAAAGAAACGGAAAGTTGACAATAGACAAATTGTAGTCATCACGTTTGTCGTATAGCTTTAGATGTAACCTTTCGTGGGTGTAATAATTGAGGTTTAAGTCCAAATATAAAGCAGAACATGAATCTGTCGTGTCTTTTATTTCAAGCTCACTTGGATAGGTGGCATTAACATATTCTCCAAGTTTGGGATTATTTTGAGATAGAACGTCATCTATATAGCTGTATGTGTAGTTGAATAATTTAGCGACAGCCTTTTCTCTTGTTAATTCGATGGATTTTTCGACAAAATGTTTAAAAAATACAAGCGGCCCATTAGATTATAAAGGCATATATATATATATATATATATATATATATATATATATATGCCCTTGCGATGAAATTGATGTCCTGCAAATGTTCTGTGTAGAATAACTTTTGATTGATATAACATTATTGTAACAATAGATGTATTTTTTATGAATTGATTATCAAAACAAAATAAGCTTAGTAGGTTCTGCCTCGCCGCTACATGCCGTTGATTTACAAAATAATAAAAATAATAATAAAATGAATAAAAAATAAAGGGAAAAGAAAAAGAAAAAAGAACTGTATGAAGGATTTTTACTTCTGATTCGATATTCGATTATTTCTTGTATCTTAATGAAAGGTCTATAAACATTGTGACGTGTCTCTTAGCGGAATGAAGGTTCATTACCTAACATTAAAAAGAAACAGTCCAGTTACAAATCTACTTAATTCTTCAGTAACTTTACAAAGGTATGCCAAGCTTTGTCAAATAATCAAGTTAAGTGTAATGTACGACCATTTAATGAAGAAAGTTGATTTTTATTTTTTTGTCCATTTTGGTTAATGTACATCTTAAATGACCCTAAAAATTACAGATGTTGTACTTATAATCGTTATAATATTATTGTTACAAAAGATATCATTTTTACGAATCAATCATCAAATTATTTTTTAAAATTACTTTTCACACACACACACACGTAATAAAAATTAAAATAAAAAAAAACACACACAAGGAGCTTTATCAGACGTAATATCTATAAAAATACAGACTTTTACAGACACAATTAACAAAACGAAACTTCAATTGCTTACATCTGGCACATCAAAATTTAGCAGGTATTTGTTATATATTTATCAATTACCTTAACATGAAATATTTTGTTTGAAACGATTTTTCTTTTATTAATTCGATTATTAATACACTTATATAAATATAAAGTAAATATAATATTTGTAATTATTTAATTCCCAACGTTTGATTTGCCCCCAAAATATAACATTTTTGTTTCATAGTTGTTATTCTGTTCGATATTATTTTTTTCACTTCTCTTAATGTATAAATATATTATAAAGATTTTATTTTTAAAAAATCCATGTTGTTTTGTATTTTGCTTTAACAATATAAACAATATATATATATATGTATATATATATATATATATATATATATATATATATATATATATATATATATATATATATATATACTTTTTGTAGCGATACTGTACCTGATGCCAATAAAATGACAGTTTAATAATTATTGAAGAACAAATGTTTAACACAAACCTCATTTATATAAATTTTCTTTTTGTGTTTTTTTCTATTGGCTATAGCTCTCTAAAAGTAGTTAACGTTGAAGATGTACAAACAGAAAGTGAAATTATAACACAGGTAATTGTAAATTAAAGTTATTTTGGTGTTAATAGTCGAAAACTGTAAAATCTGATATGAAAAATAGAATATAAACTTTAACATTTTATATTTTACGTGATATATAGATTTTTTCTTCTTAAATTGCACAATTACAATATACTTTGGACTCTTCAACCTACCATTAATTAATAGCTTGATAATTCATGTTGCATTTGAACAAAATTCTTATATGTATGTTTTTATACTGAATTATTTTTCAAGTTAAACAAATTTTGATTGTTGAGAAATTTACTTTTAAAAAAAGAAATTTTTACTTGATTCATCTACGAAAATTGTTTTGCTGTTTATAAACACATTCTAGCCTTTGTATTAATTTATCATTTCTATTTTTTGTCAAAATCGTATTACATTGCTTAAAAATTGACATTTGTTGCATTGCTCATCCACTGTTTTATTTTCTCCATCAACTTATTTTCGGTCATGTTCATGGTTCTGTTGGTGATGAAACATGCATGTTTAGCCGCGATTTTCGTCCTTTCTTTATTCTACAAGTATCATATATAGGAATGAAATTCCGAAATGTGCACATCTGGCAAATCAAAATTTAATTAGTATTTGTATTATATATTTACTACCCCTTAGCAACTACAAAACGTAAAAATTAATAAACATCATAATAACAAAAATAGTTAATTAATTAAACAAAAAAATAATCAAACAAAAAATAATTAAATAAATTCATTAAAATATCAACAAAGAAATTCAAATAAAAATCTAAACCGAAAAAAGCAACAGGAAAAAAGGCCACCGCTTCAGATAAAGACTAATGATTGGCATTTGAATATAAATCCAGGGTGTGGTTAAAATACAGTTAAAAACGCTAATATATCCAATTATATTTCACAATAAGTATTATAGTTATTTTTGTAATTTTTTGTCATTTGTATTTGGAGTTGGCTCGTAACTTTTAATAGATCGAAGTTCGCTTATGGTTAATTTTATTTCTATGGTAACTACTAATTCAATTGATGTTGCTGCTTTTTCTGATGCCTTAAAAAATGATGTGATGATGATGATGATGATGATGAGGGCGTAAGGTAAAAACGTCTAAATACTTCAATGTTTACTTATATTGTTGGTACATGTTTATATAAAACTCAACAAAACCGTTCGCAGTACTTAATGTTGATATTATTATTAGCGTTAAGAACCAAAGTAATACTTATTACTAATAAACAGCTTCATAATAGGTCATAAATGTATTATGCTTCAAAATCATAACAGGACTGCAGTTCAATTTTGACAGTAGAACTGTGTCTAGTTTTCTTATTGGTTCTATACTGTTTCAATATTTGGGTAATTTCTTCAACCGGTGGCACAAATAATGCAAAGCAAGCACCACATATAACCCAAACTTGGAAAAATAATATCCAACTAGAAAGCTGGTCGATCGTCAAGACTCCGAAACTAAGCATCACGCCTGGAAGAACTACCAGAAATAAGAACAACCCAATAGCGCCACCAATATAAGCTACATATTTCGATTTTCGAAATATTTTACTCATATGATACGTCGATACATAATTCCCGGCTTTTATTGCGGCAAGCTCTACCTTATAAACCCGTCTCCAAGGATTAAGAGGATTATCAATCGAAAATGTCTTTTCCCACTCCTCTTCAGCATCAGTCTTGTTAACCACTGTGGTAGTTTTTATCGAAACAATAACACAAATTGTTAAACTCACAAATATAGCTGCAACACTTCCAGCCAGTAAAGAGAAATCTTGAGATGTGTTTACTATAAAGTTTTTTAAACCTTCTGGATACATTGTATGTGCTGTGACAAACATAGCTATAATAGCAGCAATCAATCCAGACACACTCCCTAAAAGTTAAGAATAAAAAACTATAAAGCATCGCATTACAGTTTCTGATACTATGTTTGTGAATCCGAATTTAATTGCATCAAATGTAAAAAACATGAAATATCTGACATTGATTAATTTAGCCTGAAACTGAACCTTACTATGTAGACTTATAAATAATATGTATTTTTCATTCGAAATGTTTTGACTTCACGTATAAAAATAATTTAAATCATTTGATTGTTTAAGTTATCCGTTAACGAAGCAATAAACAATCAGCAATCTGTATTATGTCAACAGCAGGCAACAGTATTTTACATTTTCAATTGTACTGAACCCACGCCATAAGCAATATAGACAAAATTACTTAATAATCCTATACAGCCAATCATAGCTTACTTAATTTTGAATTTTCATTTAAATCTTAAATATTAAGCCACTATCTGTGACATGTTTTTGTTTCGTTCAAAACCTTGTGAAGACAAGATCAATTTCTCCAAATAATTAAAAATGATAAAATATTTTTTAAAAAAAAATCTATATTGCCTGTTAAGCTATATATACACTAAACATATTCAATCATTTAAGCCATTCATTTCGTATGTTAGTATCAGAATGTACGTCAATTACTTTTTCATTCGAAAGGTTGCAAAAATAAAACACTAACATATAAAACAAAAAATAATTCCGCAAAAAAGATATTAAAACTTTAACTTTAAAACTACTTCAGAATCTAAAATACCTGCAATAATGCCAGACGATGTTGCTTTCGACCACGTGATAGTCAACATTAAAGGTACCAAGAAAGGCGCTAGAAGAACTTGCATGGTAAACATGGCCCAGTTAAGGTTTATATCTGTTGATAAAATAGTTAAACCAAATGGTATAATTCCTATTGTGACCCAGACGATACACCAACTTTTATATCTCATTAACAAGTCTTCATAATGACGTAACATGCCATGCGACTTGCATACGTATTCAATTTCAAATGTCTTCCCGGAAGTCCGTAACTCTACATCTGTTATACAATCCTTACAGTCATCAACAGAAGGGCAATCACACAGGTTCTTTGATTTCTTTATGAAAGCCCTCTCTTGACCACATAGTTGACAGCATGTTTGTGTCTTCGTTTTTCTGTACAAAAAACAACATAATCATAATTAAAGAACATATGGTCTAAATGATATGTCACAAAATAACTGTTATCGATGTTCATGATACGGCATAAAATCCTGTTTTTTATCCCATGTTAAGGATAGTGAATACATTTAGGGGTTGTTGTATCAAAGATCGTTAAATAATACTTACAGTTGCCTTAAAACACTGCCATGACGTCATCTTTTGTCTTTTTGTACAGTAACTGGCTTAATCGCCATTTATTACCTGTCAGTATCCAATAAGTTAAAGTATCTGTACATTAACTAACTGAATGGACATGCAAGAATGTACAGAAATATCAACTTATTGGACAGTTACAGGTGATGTTTTAAATACGAACAGAAACACACCAGCAAAGAAATGTATAAAGTCCATTTTTTCATTCAAAATTGAACACATGTACAATTTCCATGTTAACATCGCTAAATTCCACACGAATATTAGTTTGGACTTAGAAACTCGATGTAAAATAACTGTAAATGATATATTTCCGGAATTAACACGGAGTTGTCTCACCTAAACTGTCGACATATTCACAAATATTTGGTTTTTCATTCTGCACAGACTTTATCTTTTTACTGGCAGACTGAATGGACAGCAAGAATGTACAGATATATCAACTTATTGGACAGTTACAGGTGAAGTGTTAAATACGAACAGAAACACACCAGCAAAGAAATGTATAAAGTCCATTTTTTCATTCAAAATTGAACACATGTACAATTTCCATGTTAACATCGCTAAATTCCACACGAATATTAGTTTGGACTTAGAAACTCGATGTAAAATAACTGTAATTGATATATTTCCGGAATTAACACGGAGTTGTCTCACCTAAACTGTCGACATATTCACAAATATTTGGTTTTTCATTCTGCACAGACTTTATCTTTTTACTGGCAGACTGAATGGACAGCAAGAATGTACAGATATATCAACTTATTGGACAGTTACAGGTGAAGTGTTAAATACGAACAGAAACACACCAGCAAAGAAATGTATAAAGTCCTATTTTTTCATTCAAATTGAAACACATGTACAATTTCCATGTTAACATCGCTAAATTCCACACGAATGTTAGTTTGGACTTAGAAACTCGATTTAAAATAACTGTAAATGATATATTTCCCGAATCAACACGGAGTTGTCTCACCTAAACTGCCGACATTTTCACAAATATTTGGGTTTTCATTCTGCACAGACTTTATCTTTTTACTGGCAGACTGAACACTAATATTAGAATATCTACACTGTAAAATATAACTAACTTCCAGTAACTGGTTTGTCCTTCAATATCTTTGTTTAATGGGGTAGAATTTGACGAGTAAAAATATGTCTACACTATCTGATGACATCTTAACAAATAAAAGCACGTGGCATGATTTGTAGTATTACATGAGTAAATCACAAAAGCATGCATTTTGTGTTTCTGTGCATCACTGTTTACACTTCATTAAACAAACTATAGAATTACCTATTGATGTTCATTAAGTTATGAAAGAAATCATGTAACCTACAATTGTCCATTATTGAATGAAAGAGCGATTTATAGCTGTATTCTAAGAAAAGAAAGATTGCAATGTTTTAAGTTAGAGAAAAGCCTCAAACTGTCTGTTCTACGGCCTACGGGCCTCGATCAATCTTGTCTTTCACAGAATGGACAGTTTGAGGCTTTTCTCTATAACTTTAAATATAACTTGTAAGTTACTAATATGTCGTTCAAGAAAAGTTAGCTTTACAGAAAAAGTACTTATTATTTCTCATGTAAGTTTTCCGTACCTTTAACGAGTTTACTGGTTATTAAATTACAGCCAATCATAAATCGAATAACTACAGTGATGATTCACTGATCATAAGGATTTTCAGCAAGCAATATTTTACAAAGTTTTGGTTTAAAAACAATTGATATCTAAAAGTTATTATTGTTTAAAAAACGACGCTTAATCACCAATGCATTGAAGATCTAATCCCTTTGATAAAGGTAACCTCTGACAACTCATGAAACAGAGTGTTACTGTTTTTATCAGTCAGGAGACCAATCTGTTTCCACTGTTCATCCATTCATCTCTCAAAACTTTTTATCAACAGTAGTTTTCAGGTCAGTTGACTGGTAGGCAGCAAACTGTTCAATCACTGTGTCCTTTGTTACATCCTTTGGTAGAAAGCAAGGAAATCTCTCAATGAAATTCAGCAGACTGGTTGACAATGCTGAATATTATTGAGCAACATCAGCAACTTCTGCATGCTAAAGAAGTGGCTTATTAAAAGGCAGTTTCTTTTTGATATAGTCACATGCTGCTGTGATGAAACAAACAACATTTTGATAGAAATCCTGAATTCAAATATTCTTTAGACGATTTTCAGTTTTCCTTTTAGTAACAGATTGGAATGGACAGTAGTTTTGAGTTGACAGTGTTTTCGTCTCCGGGTCAATGGTACGAACTACCAACGGGAACTGTTTACTAGTTTTATCGTTACTCCCATCTTTTGAAATGGTGAACGGACTAGAAGGCATGCGGTCTGCCAGCTAACTGTGTGTCATACATGCCAAATTATGGAGAATGGCTGTTGTCTCGTTTCTTCCACATATCATTTCTGAATAAAATTATGCAGTTATATATAGGAACCACAAATAATATCCATCAGCACAAAATTATGCAGTTATATATAGGAACCACAAACAATGTCAATCAACACAAAACAAAGCATGGTTTTGACTACTTTGCAAGCCTCAGTAAAAAGATTTACATACAGTGTATCTGAAGCTATCATTTGTCTTTGGTACTTAATAATAAATTAATGCAATCCAACAAAACAATCTTTATCTCCAGCATTAATGGGTTAGGGAAACGACTGGCATACCTAGTGCCAGGTTAATGGACTAGGGACATAGTAGTTTGGCATTGACTACTGTCTTGATGTACTAGCACCTAAAAGTTGGCTTCAATCTGCTCTAGTCACTGCAGTCAAAAAACCTAGGCACCCCTCACTCTACACACACAATAAGGAATGAGAAAGTAGATTATAAATAAGTGTTCATGTTGTGAAATGACTGAAAAATTGTGGAAACGTTAAAAGCCAACAATCAAACAATCAAGTGAAATGTCGACTCTGTCATTTAAAAAATAACAACAATATAAATAATTTAATATACCTCTTGCTATTTTGGAGTCTGGACACGTCTTTTTTATTAGTTTTGTCATTGTGTCAGAAGTCTCTGTTAGCAAACTCGACTGACAGATAAACTGAGGCATGAGTACTTCTGCATTAGTGACTTGTTGTTGGTGGTGTGTTGCACTAGCTAATGGAGGAATGTAAGTGGATATAGTTTTTTGTTTCGACTTCAGGTGCTAGTAGTCCTTGTGCTGTTTGCTATCAACATGTCTTTTGCAATCGTTCCTTGCGGAATGTATGCAATGACACACACGGTGCAGTCGACGAAATGGACACCTTTACGAGAGGGTATAAGGCAGTACCACATTTCTCTATAAGAATCTAAATACTTCTGAGAGCATTTCTTGCGTTTTGCTGGCGATTCGTCCGCTGTCAACTTGTTCAACTTTCGTTTCCCATTTTTTACAACTCTTGACAGACAGTACGTATACACCGTAAATTCTGAGTATTCCGACTGTCAATAGCACGAGGGATCAACATGTACACAATAAATGCCGAGAATTCCGACAGTCAAACCACGAGGATACTGCAGCAACGTTTAAAAGTTATGGCAATTTGCTGATATTTTGAAAGCGCCCAGATAACACAGATTGAAAGACTATTTACCGGAAATAAAAAACGGAAAAGAGTCAAATTTGCAATTATGACCGATTTCAGTAGATTTTTTCTAATAATCCGTAGTGCGTAATTTTTGCCTCGAATCCGTAGGAAATACGGACAATCCGTAGAAGTAAACAGGTCTGTTAAAGATTCGGAAAACATATATTTTGCTTGTCATGTAACAGATTTCAATTAGAAACTCAATGAATGTTTCATTTGCAATTAATTACCTGAATGGGTTAATGTATATTTTGTATATGTCATATACAATTATAGAGGATATTGCCATGACCTCTCCTGAACCCGTTGACATCAGAGCCATCGTAAGCATTGTTATAACCAGGAGTCCACCACCCTGACCCATAATACTTGTCATAACAAAAGGCATGATAAAACCTAAAAAAAACATGGTTAAACCATTTCAGTAAGATTAATATAATCATAAAACAAGTGGATTGTTTACACAAAAATCCGTCATTAGTTTAGCTACTCTATTCAAGTGATATTGTTGGATTTCGCTACCTTCCAACTAGTGAATGTACTTTTTTTTTTATATGAAACACGTTTCACGTCCAAATATATACAATAATTAAACAAATAAGAAAAATTTTTTCCTCCTTAGATAAATAATTAAACAACGTTAAATAAAAAATAAAACTGGGTAGAAGACTTTTAAAAACAACTTTAAACTATCTGTAGGATCCTTTCAATTTTATTTTAAAGCTGCATTAAAGTTTTCAAAAGAAAAAGTTAAAACGGTGCTAATCTAATTAATGATGTTCCTAATGAACAATGTTACACTTGGTTCTGGTTCAACGATAAAAGCTCGAATAAATACAAAAATTACAGTAATTACCCAGCGAAATGCAGCATTTCGGATTTAATATTAGATCATGGTTACGTCATCAATACCCGGGTCATTTAAACACAACTTGCAAAAGGTGAAATACGATAAATTAAACACAGAGCTTCGTTAAATTTGTCATTTTTGACTTAGTAACGAATACATAACACCATTTCAAAAACATCTGAATATTAATGACGGACAATTAATCCAATTTGTCATGTTTCACCTTCGATTCATGGGTTTTCCGCACATCCGTACGCATGCTCAAAGCTTTTTAGAAAATGAATCTCACGGATCGTGGTTAGAGGATATCTATTTTTTTAAAAAATATGTTTTAAGAAAATCAAAAAAAAAATTCAGAAAATTGAAAAACTTAATGCAGCTTTAACATATTGACATTTTCACAAAATCCCACTGAAGATACTGAAATATTGTTGTTACACAAGTATGAATTAATTTTAAAGTGAGTTTTACCTGAATCGATGTCTTCTGGTGACAGCAGATTCGTTCCATTCTGGTAACTCATTACAATATAGGTCATTGTTGACGCAAGAGACAGAGATGTTGGAATGGCAAACCACAAGCAAGAGGCGATCAGAAATCCCAACACTCCTTGAGCAGGTTTGGCAGCGATTCTACTTTGCCAGTTAGCTTGATCACAATACAGTATTGAAGTTGTTAGAAAGAAGTAAGCTACTCCAATAACAACTGGCTGGCCTTGACCGATAAGTGAGCATTGAATGTTCGTAATTTCCGTCTGGTGCCATGATGCAGCTCATTGCTTCATACATTGTTTCCAGGTTTATCTGCATATTTGATTCTTCAGAGTTATATATATTTCGAAGAAAGATTATCAGGCTAATAAAAATAAGAGATGTGTTGATATATGATATATAAAACGTTGTCCCAAGTCCACCTACAAAACAGTATGATCCAAACATCACTGCTAAAACGACGACTATATACTCATCAGAAATGTCCTTGACCAAAACATTTAGAGCTGCTTTGCCTGCCAAAATTAGAGCAGTCGATACCGTTATATTTGCTAGCAATGCCATTAAAACAAATACAATATGTGCTGGCTTTCCAAATCGGTGATAAACTATCTAAAATATATGAAAAAGGTACTTGTAAATAAGTTACAGAGGATAAAACATAGGCCAAAATAAGGATAATGCTGCTAAAAAATGCAGGAACTCTTTTATTTATCACAAGGTCACTTTTTAAAAATAATTATGATCTCTAGTTTCTAAATAAAAATGTTAAAAACGACGACTATTTAGAAACGTTACCTACATAAACCTAAAAATAAAAACAATCTTTTTCGCAAGTACATTTATGTTCTTTTGAATCCCAAGATAACGACAAACATAAGAGTTTTTGATTCTTAAACTAACGACCGCTGTCTCTCATAACTTATTTTTTCTAATTAAATTGTTAAAGAGAGCACTTTATTTATATTAAATTTAAAAAGTTCGTTTTCACGAACTGAAAATGTTTTTGATTAGGTGAAAAAAAACTTTATTTTATCTTCTGATGGCAAAAAATAAATAAAAAATAAAATAAATAAATCAATAGATAAAAGTATATAAAAAAATTAAGTAAATACATAAATGAATAAATAAATAAATAAATAAAATAAATAAAAGTAAAACAATAACTAGCGAGTTAACTTTAAAATGTTAACTATATTTTATTTTGGTTATAAAGTTGAGTATTTATAAATTCATGAATTATAAATAATATCTTTTACAAAACCGTTTTACCTGAAGAAACGTTTTGGCACCTGGAGCTCTAGTCTTTAAATGTACTGATATTAGCGGAAAAAGTAAAACATTTGTTGTAACAGCCAGCGTGTACCACAAGGAACCACCAAGTCCAAACTATCAATGAAATTTATTAATACTGGTATTAGCAGAAAAAGTAAAACATATTACACGCCAATAGATTTGAATACTAGTATTACCATTCCTCGCTACAACTTACAACAAGAACCCAGTCACTCAGTAATTTTCCCTCCAACTCCTGATTATTTTTAATTCACATCAGTCAATATCAGGCAGATACATCAAATACAACAGTTCTATCTCAGCAATATTAATTTCCGTTACTTAATAAAATATCTGGCATTTCTTCAGCGTTTTTAGTAGCTTTAGATTACTAGGACATTTATCACTTCAAAAATCCTCGACCCCTTACTTCGATTGTTTAACAGGAAAAAACTGACCGATAACTTGCTACATGTAAATTTCAGTGTTATAATGAGACTTAATAATTTTATTGAAGTTTGTCAGTTCCTTCAGTACTTTGATTTTTTTTTATCACTCAAATAGAGTGATCTCCCTTGTGTGCGCATGATCTTTAATAGCACTTCCGCCCAGCCAAAACGGCATGGTTTAACGACAACGATACAACAAATGCAAACTTTTAATAGCAACATAGTCAGGAGAACAAGGTACTAAACGATTCTTAAACACCATTATAACTCCTTTATTCCCTGTCATTTTGTACAATTGTCGTTTGATACAAGTTTACTATAGAACTAACGGTCCATGTGCACAGAGACCCTTTTTGATTTAAATATTTATAATATTCACTTTGCGTTAGTTATACACGTAAAATTAACGTGTTTAGTGTTTATTTTGTTTTACACTTAGCATACCCGGTTGTCATTAGTATTTTACTTGCCCTTTACTTGCCATACATTATAACTGATGGGTAACGTCACATTATGGTACGTTGATTTAACAGCAAGATAGATAACTCTTTTATGGTAAATATAGCGCATACATACATACATACATTGGTAGATGTCATTTAAATCGTACAACATTTTCATTAATATATCGGTGTATTTTTTGTGTTTAATAATTTGATCGATGTACGTCAATTTTGATGTTCATTTATTTGTATTTTTCAGTTCTTACGTTGATATCTCATATGTAAATATGATGAACTACTCAAGAACATCATCAGTTTTATATAGAACTTTTATTTCAAGACCAAGCCTGCTACACTACATTCAATCATTATTTCTATTTTTTTTTTCCTGTGTACCATAGATTTTTTTATTGCCATGTTAAAACATTGTCAACAAACAACAAAAACAACAACAACAACAACAACAAAACAACAACAACAATCAAACAAGAGAGTATCTTGTCGGCTGATGATGATCGCTCAGAAAATCTATAACATACTTGTCAACATAATGTTAAAACAATAATTTTGTTCTGTTAGCAGTTCTCTCGAACCTACGAGACAGTTCGGTAGTATAATGAGCTCAAAATCAAAACAGATATAGCTACTATATAGATACTTAGTTACTTAAAGATGAAGGTCTTAAAGCCATTGAAAGATAGCAATAGGGTTTGGAAGCTTATTCATTCTTAACTTAGTTAAAAGAAAAAGGTTTACCTTACTGGTTGTTGTAGAGCTCTGTAAGAGATCCGCAGGCCATAGACATTGCGAAGCCACTGTTACAACTGTTAAACTGAGTGAAACATTTCCCCCGGCATCAAACGATGTATCCAAGTTGTGTGAATCATGGAATATGTATTTTCTCACAGCATTGTATATAAACGCAAGCATCAAGGAAAATCCAACAAAACCGAGAACCATTAAAAGCGAAGCTTGATATTTCTCGATTGTTGGCGACACGCTATAACAGTCAATAATATTGAAATAAAGAGAATACAGTTCTAACGTTGAACGAATACGCATACATGAAAAAAATGCGAACCGAATCTAGAGATAAACAAGGCAGTTATAATGTAAATGTAGAGGTCAAAGTTTTTATACTCAAAGAGCATTTTAAATTTTAAAATCAAATAATGCTAATGATATTTTTGACTAATAAATATAAAAAAAAATTATCAGATTACAATTGATATTGGGTCAAGATAGACAATCGAAAATGCAATTAACAACATAAAAATAAATAAATAAATAAATAAATAAATAAATAAACTGTTAAATTAAAAAAGAAAACTAAAATATAAAATAAAAAATAAAATGTAATTTAAAATAAGCTTTAAAGAAATAGAGAAAAAAAATTATTGAACTAGACATTTGTTTAATCGAACTTCCAATTTGAATTGCGTGCACTATTCCAAGCACCTGTATTAAATGTAAGATAATAAATCGCCATTGTTTTTGCTAAAAACGATATTTAATAATTAATATGTCAACAATTATATTTCTCTGAAAAAAATCTTTTAGAAACAAAATGCATTATTTCAAACAGCATTGTCATGTGCTGATTTTGAATTTCTATTATTATTTTGATAGAAATTCAAAATCAGCCAACGACAGCGTTCACTGACAAATAAAAGCAGACACATCTTTAACCAATAAGGTTTTATCATTCTGTAAATTCTTTAAAGTTTAGTAAGCATACAACTCATTCTAAAACATGCTCATTTAACCGGGATTTGTGACACAAAGACTTCCTGTTTCACTGGAATATTTCTTTGCAAAAAAACTTGTCCCAAAAAAGTTGTCCAGAATGTTCCTTAAAATAAAAAATCCACAGTTGTTCAGCATTTAAGTGTTAGATAAAGAACTATAAAATTATAAGTTTTCGACTTCAAATTGCTCTCAATAACAACAATAATAATAATCATAATAATGAAACAGTACTTACCTGGAGACATTGGTAGAAGCCAGTTCTACCCGACAGGAGGTGTTTAAGTCTGACATTTTTTCTGTACACTCTGTAACAAATTGAGGCGGAGGCTCTGTCGTCGACGCTAATCTGTTCACACTTCAATTAAAAAGTGTAGCATGTTACTGTAAATATTGCAATTTCTGCAAAACTTAAAAAAAAATCTGTTGTTATTTCAATGGTTCTATAATTTTGTCCCTTAATTATTTTTACAATGTTTTTATTTGACATTTGTAAACAAAAATCTAGCAATTTATTGTTGGAATTTTCTCAAGTTTAATCCTTAATACATCTACATACAGTTAATTATATTACAAGTACAAGTATATTCTTCAATACTTTCTTTAACTAAAAAAACTGGTCTTTCCTTTTCGTTACTTTAAAAAAGAAGTGAAGTTAAGCGTCGTTAAACTTAACGATTATATTCATGTTATTACGCAATTTTGAAATCGTGCAATGTAGCGTGTAAGGATTGTATAAGAAGTGAAGTTAAGCGTCGTTAAACTTAACGATTATATTCATGTTATTACGCAATTTTGAAATCGTGCAATCTAGCGTGTAAGGATTCTTCTGATGTTAAATACTTATTTTTTAGAATAACGTAGGCATAAGTTTTCCAAAACAGACCCGGCGTTAAAGAAATTAACAAACAGACAGGTAGATAATCGTATGGTTAGGATCGCAGACTTATGATGGAAACGTATCCTATCGGATTTTGTGACATGTAACATTGGCATGGTTTCAATTCGTACCGACAAATATACTTGTAATTACTTATTCGATGACTTTAAGGTCAAATCCAGAGAGTCGCCTGTGTGCATACTCAGTGGTCAAGTGTCAACAATCAAAAATAAATAAATAAATAAATAATAATAATAATAAATAAATAAATAAATAAATAAATACGACCTGATTATCAAAAAGCTCTTTTAAACTTTCAAAAACAGATAACCAACTTGACGTTTCACACAAATTGTTACACTTTTTCGTACCACAAAGTTATAAGGAGAACTTGGATTAAATCATACTATAATTTAATTCGATATTTTTGCACTTGATTACATTATTGATACGGCTACTTTATATCGTTACATTGCACATAACACATCCTTTTGAATTTTGAACAAAACGAATTAATAACACTAAGTCTGTCACATAAAGTAAAATATATATTCTATAGAAAATACCTGGGCGTTTTTTTTTCAACTTAATAATCGCAAATAATAGCACACACAAAAATATGTGTACACTTAGCATCACTCTAATCTGATATTTATTGTGTTTATTCGTATGAAGAGTTCAGGCGGAACATTTCTCCAAAGTCGTGTATAATATATGCCGACTTATTTATCTAATAAATGCAGAATGTACCTAGTTTTTTTTATACCTATTATGGTGACGCTTATATTCGTATTGTACGTATCTGATGTCCTATTTTATGCTTTTCAGTAAACCTGGCAGGTAGTTACATTGTAAGTAAAATAAATATCACAAATTGTACTAGATAAAGAATAAAGATTTTAAAATGTTGTTGAATTGACTTTATTGAATATTAATGAAAATTGTTATCCTAATTTTCCTCTTGACAATGATATATGTATGACGTATCGGACTACTTTGTACTAGATATCCCAAAACACGTCCACATTATATATATATATATATATATATATATATATATATATATATATATATATATATATATATATATATATATATATGTGTGTGTGTGTGTGTGTGTGTGTGTGTGTGTGTGTGTGTGTGTGTTGACAAACACCTGAAACCCACCTACATCAATGAGTTAACACACCAATAAACTCACTCCAAAATAAAAACTCGCTACATACACCATGGTAGTGGGAAATCATTATTTTTTAAATGGTTAATTTAACTGTATTATCCAAAAAATATATAGAAATGACATGTTTGGGTTTCAGGCCCAAAAGGGGCACCTACACACTTTACAGCCCCTTTAATTTCGCGCATGCGCATTTCACAACTATCGTTTTTTGTACATCCGGCTAAAGAAAGCAGTTATTAGAACATGTAGGGAATGCTCATACTCATGTAAAACGCCATGTGGGTTCACCAGATTACAACTATTAAAACGAAAAAAAGAACTTTAGCCTTTGTGAGGTGCTCCTGTTAAAGAAGGTTCTCCTTTAAAGAAGGAATTGACACAGGAAAAAATGGCGATGTCAGGCACTGTATTAGTGAACAGATCTACGAAAGATGTTAGTTTATGTACACTACTAATGAGCAATTTATTATGTATCTTTCTTTCTATTTACCTCTGCAGCGTGGGACTCATTTTATTAGTATTTATGCACTTTGGCTCTAAAGCCGGATTGGAACAGCCGGCTTCATTTGCATGTACAAAGACTGGTCAGAATTATTCGGATAAAAATGGCGGACATCGCCGTAAACCAGGAAGTGAAATAAAACATTAAATTAATAATTTACGAAATAATACCTAATATTTTGTAATATGACCCTTTGACTGTCGAAATTTATGAAGACTATCAGGAATTGAATTATATAGCCATCTGATGTATTCTATTGACAATTCAAACCACAGTCTAAGCGTAACTTCAAACAAGTTCGTCGTTACTTCCGATTTGACTTACAAACATCTCTAGCTACCGGGTACTATGATCAGGCGGCGGAACAATCGGTAGTTTACCTGTGCCATTAAGAGTTTTCGTTACTGCCAGATAACGTACTTGCTGATGATTTAACTTCACACTGATGTATAAGGGAGAGAGTCTTTCTCTCTCTCTCTCTCTCTCTCTCTCTCTCTCTCTCTCTCTCTCTCTCTCTCTCTCTCTCTCTCAATTATTCTTTAAAATTTAAACACTGATTTAAGAGAGCAAACATTTCTCATTAAAATAGGAATTTACGGACTAATTTTGATACATTTACTTTATGGTCGATTAAAGAAACCTCATAATCCCTTATTGGTATAATGTAAATCTTGTTTGTATGTATAATTATTTAATGAAATAAATACTGTTTAAACTAACCTCATAATATATAAAATCTGAATTATATTGTTTTATCCATGTTGTTTTGTAGTAGATTTATTTAATTACTTGATCTATTTAATTTGAAAAAATATATATTTGCTTCAAAATAATCTTATAATAACCACTTATTGTAAAAACTTGATCATTGATGATAAGATTTTTAATTAATTATTTCCGGTATTAACAGGTACATCTGTTGACAGTTTGTTGAATGGAAATAACCAAACTGTCTCGCAAATGATCAGGGCGTATTACTTTTCCGGCAATTTTAAAAACATGTCGTAATACTTTTCCGGCAATTTTTTCTTTACTATTCCGGCAAATTTTATATGTTACTATTCCGACAATTTTATAGGTAAACATGCATTCACTCTAGAATGTTCTCAGAAATAAAAATCCGAAGTTCGTATATTTTGTTCGGCCCAACAGAGCAGACATGGAAATTATCCATACTGATACAAATAGAGGGAATAAAGCCGTAATTTTTAATGATATGCTTTATAGAAAAAAAAAATGTTTTGAAAAATGGAGATATTGTGCATGTATGCAGTACAGGGAAGAACTGTAACATGTCTATAACGACGGAAAAAGATGGTCTTGCTGTAACCAAAACAAAAAAATCGCATACATGCGGTAACAATTGCAACCCTCAGAAATCAGAGGAACGCAATGCTAAAAATTGCCGGAATCGTAATAAAAAAATTGCCGGAAACGTAATAAAAAAATTGCCGGAAACTTAAAAAAAAATTAACGGAAACGTAATGCCAATTGCCGGAAAAGTCATGTTTTAAGAAATATTTTATTAATTCTCATCAGTTTCTTATTAGCTTTACAAGAGTTCAAACATTTTTTTAACTTATTGGCCAAAAAGGTTTTTTATTTTTTTATTTATTTGTTTGTTTGTTTGTTTGCTTGTTTTATCTATAAACTTGTATTCCCATATTCGAAAATTACTTTTTGAATTTTTTTACCTTATTGGTGCATTTTCTTCGGATGTTTTTTTCGTTTGAAATTCTATTTCTTATTTTTTCCATTGTAAATTTATTTCCGTTTTATTTCTGTATGCTATAATCAATTTCAATAAGTCATTTGTTCTTATTTGGTCAATTTTTTTACTTTATTTATTTATTTATTTAATTATTTTATTTATTTATTTATTCATTTATTTAGTTAGTACTGCTTTAACTATTTTTTTTTACCTTACTGATGAATTATAATCCATTTTTTCCCCTTTTTTCTTTTTTTAAAATTAATTTATACCATTGTAAAGTTATTATGCATTTATTTTTATATGCGATAATTAATTTTTAATAAGTCACATATTTTTTATTTAGTAATTTCTTTATTAAATTCATTGTTAAGTTTATTTTTCATTTATCTATTAATTTTTAAATTATTATTATTATTATTATTATTATTATTATTATTATTAAATCTTAAAATAGCTTTGACGCTACAAGAGATGTGTGCTAATCAAGAAGAGTTTAATTGGTACGTGTGGTCGATTTTCATATATTTTTGAATTGATTTTAAAGTAATTTAGCTTTTGAATTGCATATTGATATTTAGATGTCTAAGTAGATAAATATTTTCTCTCTGCACGTAGACATGCATAAATGCAATATTATTTTAAAATTTGAAGATATAGTTGTTTTAACAACAGATATATTTTAATTTTTAGCATATTTTAGTGAATATATACATATATCATTTGTGCACTTTACCTCGTAACTTTGAATGAATTTTGAAGTAATTTCTCATTGACTAAAAAATTCAAAACTAATATCGGAAGAATCGGAAAGAAAAGAAGAACACAATCAGGGGTGCATAATTTAAAAATATATCCATTACAAAGATATAAAATAAAAACGAACACGTCCCTATACATTTTATAGACCGTATTTAAGACTTCACCTACATAGGTAAATTTTTATGAAAAGGTATCGCATGACTGCCATAGCTGGCTATGCGGGTTTAGCATTTTGAATTTATTCCATACATTTTCGACTATATCCAAATCGGGACTTTGTGCTGGCCAATTCAACGTATGAATATTGTTATTATTCAAATACTCAGTGGTAAAACGAGAGATACGCGCAGGCGAATTGTCCTGTTTTAAAATGTAATTGTCATTATGAAAGTGTCTAGCTATTACCAACCACAAATTTTCCTCCAAAATTTCAATATATTTATTAGAATTCACAGTTCCATCTACTCGACACAATTTTCCAATTCCCTGATAGGTAATACATCTCCATATCATTAGACAAAACTTCTGGTGTGGCAATGGACAGACACATCCCGTAATATATCCTTTGTCCCTTTTCCGCCATAACAAACACTGTTTTTTTTCCAATCACAGTGGAAAAAAGTAATGTGTTCTAGTTATTTTCTACAGTCCAATTTTTTTCTCAAAACACCTCTGTCTTAACTTTCCTTACCACATTTTTTTCTTCTATTATAACCCTCCTCCTTCAATTTACTGTGAACTGTTTTTGATTTTGACCTTTTACTTCCCTAGATTCATTCATTGTTACTTCCTCTAATTCTTGTTCTGTTTCTATGGAGACTTCTAATTAAATCATGTGTATCACAGTTCCCCAGAAATGGATTCCTTCATGATTTTTGTATATTTACTGTTGTTTCCCTTGAATCATATTGCTTTAAATGTCAGATATGGTAGAAACAGATATACTAAGTTGTCTTGACAATTCTGGTTGTTTAACTTCACAGAATTTACAATAACTTTTTTGCAGTCTTCTGTCTACTCTTTCCCTTTTCAGCTCATGACATTCTGATCAACTGTTTATTTAACATGTACATTAGCAGACGACAATTTATTTCTAACACTTATACATTGACAATGATGTTATAATCGACATGCTACTCAGTGAATATCTAGAATACCCCAATTAAATTTTGTCCCGACGAAAACCATTCTAGACTTAAAAATAAAAAACAATTTTTCTATTGTTAACTTTCATGTTCTTTGCAGTAATATCCCTGCTTCTCCTGCGTATGGTGTATATGTTTCACAGTTAATACGGTACGGTAGAGCTTGTTCCCACTATGGGGACTTTCTGCAACGAAGCAAATTACTTACAATTAAATTGTTGACACAAGGATATTGCAAGCCTAGGCTAATCAGGACCCTTAAAAAGTTTCATGGCCGTCATCACAATATTGTTGATAAGTATGTAGTCACTGTATTCTAACTTATACTGGATATATTTGACTAACCATAGTTCTTTGTTCCTTTCATTCTCAAAATTGACTTGCACGTGACGGGTGTAGCTAGCTAGACAGGAGGTGCTTACCCTTCGGAGCACCCGGCCTCACTTCCTGGATGCAAGTCCACGTGTATAACATATTTTGCCAGTTTACAAAATTTTTACTTTGTTTTTGGGATTGTGATGTGGAAACGGACTGGTGTGTTTGTGTTTTTGGGATTGTGATGTGGACACGGACTGGTATGTTTGTGTTGGGGATTGTGATGTGGACACGGACTGGTATGTTTGTTTTTGGGATTGTGATGTGGACACGGACTGGTATGTTTGTGTTGGGGATTGTGATGTGGACACGGACTGGTATGTTTGTTTTTGGGATTGTGATGTGGACACGGACTGGTATGTTTGTTTTTGGGATTGTGATGTGGACACGGACTGGTATGTTTGTGTTGGGGATTGTGATGTGGACACGGACTGGTATGTTTGTGTTGGGGATTGTGATGTGGACACGGACTGGTATGTTTGTTTTTGGGATTGTGATGTGGACACGGACTGGTATGTTTGTTTTTGGGATTGTGATGTGGACACGGACTGGTATGTTTGTTTTTGGGATTGTGATGTGGACACGGACTGGTATGTTTGTTTTATTATTACACTGTAAGCCATTTTGTCCAAATAATTCTGTCCATTTTCTGTACCTGAATAAGTGTGATTGTACTCTATGTTACTTCAAGAATATTTCACTTATATCAATACGCCCTCGGCTATAGGCGAAAGTGCAAAAATTTCGCCTTTGTATTGTGCTGATGGCATAATACAGCAGGGTTCTGTATCGTGACACACCTACCATGACACGGGAACTTGTTTATTTATAAGTTCCAATCTGAAAGAACCGTGACTTTCATTTTGTAATGCCGAGTGTTTTTGGGAAAGAACGGTCACTACCCACTTTTAAGTTTTAGGTCAGACATAGTCTGGGTTCGAACCCATGGCCTCCCTCTAATGAAGCGAACACTCTACAAACTGAGCTTCTGCAGTTGTTTCCCATGTGAGATGGTTTGGAATTGGAATAAGCTGACTACCATTCTTACAAAGTTTGAAATCATTATTGCATAAACAAACCGATGACAAAATTTGGTTGTCATGTCGCAGTCATGATTAGAACATTGACCAGGTATATATTACTGAATACTCATATTGAATAACTAAACCATAGCCAGTTAGCCTCGAGCTATGCATATTGCATAAGCATTCTAGAAAGCTTTGTCTACAATATACAAGCAAATTGAGCATATTTAACCCCAACATCATAGAAAATGAGAGTTTTAAATCACTGTATTACTAATAATTACCTTACAGTTACTACTGTAAACCTACTATCTGGGTTATTATTTAAAAAAATCATATAAATTACTCAATCATATGTTATGAATGAGGTGAAACAACTCTGTAATAATTCGATACCGGTAGCTTATTCACACTCTGCCTAGTGTTAAGCGAATTATCTATGTCATGTCATTCATTCCATATTTAAATGTCAAAATGTCAATCATAATCACAGTCAACAATTCTGACATACACTCTGTTGGTCACTTTTGTGGTGCAGAATATAAAATGCCTAGTTACTTGTAGTAATGTGCCCCTAAGAGCAGAGCTGGTAAAATTATTCCCTGTTTAGGGATGTTTAAGAAGTCAACATAATCTTACTTTTATTTTATTAAAGAATCTATACAAATATTTCCAACAAAGATGTATAACAAGAACCAAAAGATACAGATATAACTAGATACAGAAGAGGTATGAGTAGAAGACAAACACAAACTGATTCTTTTCATTCCAGCAATAGTGATTTCTGTACAGAAGAAACCAAAGAAAAAGGTAAATTTATATAAATGTATTAATTTATGAGTGTAATTGAAATTAAGGTCATCGGCCTGCACATTTATAGAAATCTATAAGCATTCACATGTTGGTTAATAAAACAAATTGGATAATTTTATATAAAATTTCACAATCAAAAAACACTCACCAGCATCATCTTTTGGATATGGTTAAAAACACTTTATATTAGCATCGCTTAATAATGCTAGAACCATTTACTTCCAGATACAAAACTACATTATAAAAGTTCCACTTGTTCTAAAGTTAATATAATGTAATTAGAAATCTCACTTCAAATTTAGGGAGCCTCGGTGGCCGAGTGGTCTAAAGCATGTGTTTACTGATCACAGGGTTTAAAGTTCAACTTGTTAATACATGGGACGTTTATCATAACCCTTCTTCCAATATTAACTAACGTGATTTACAACAGCATTGTTCTGTAATTGAAACTGTAGCATTAGGTGAATAGTCATTAAACATGGTATTTTGTAAGCAAATATATTTTTGACACTTCATCAAGTGAATTTATAACAGTCCACTATATAGCTTGTGAAATGATCTCGACCCTAAACTATTTTTAGTGAAACAATCCGTTTATTTTTAAAAGCAAATTTCTATGCGACAGAGTATAACGCTACTTCCACTGTGTCATGACTTCGATCAAAAAGCTTGTTAATAAACATTGTTTTCATAATACTTTCTTAAACAAATGAAAGTTTTATATTATATTTTAATCTTTTCCAACTTTTAAGGGAACTCCCCCGTCCTGGTTATATATAATAATTTAAAATTTAAAAAATATACTTTTTTTTCTACTGCTTGACATTATAAAGATAGAGTATCGCGACTTAGTAAGGATAATAGACGGGGGGGGGGGTAGGGGGGGGGGTTAGTGTGCTTGTCTGTGGCATACTGACTCGGGAGATATAGCACAAAAGTACCCTTAACTTAAGGCGCGCAAGGACGCAACAGACCACAATGCACACTAGCACACCACAGGCATATCTGAACTCGTTCCAAATCTGGGACATCGTTGGCCGAGTGGTCTAAAGCGCGCGCTTACGGATCAAAGTGCCTCTCACCGCCGGGGTTCGAATCCCACTCGGGACAGATCCTAGTGTGAATAAGTTTGTCAGTTCGCTTGCCGAAGGTCGGTGGTTTTCTCCGGGCACTCCGGTTTCCTCCATCATTCCAGAACTGACCGCCTCGACATAAGTGAAAGAATCTTGACTGGGGCGTAAAACACCATAACTCCACTCCACTCCACTCGTTCCAAATCTATAGATAGTAATAACTTTGCATTCATTGCTAATACCTAAAAATGCTGGTGCGATGTTAAACAATATTATAACTTACCCTGGAAGCTAATCGTAATTAGCGCACTGGTAAATTATCATTGTCAGTGCATAAAACAGATATTGTAAAAAGTGCATTTAAAATGTATCATAATTATTGTATGAGAGATATCATTTTATGTGCATTGATGAACTATCAAAATTATTGCATGGAAGAGACATCATTATTGACGCCTGGAAGAGTTATCGTAATTAAACGCTTTGAAAAGATATTGTAATTAACGCTTTGAAAAGATATCTTATTAAGCCCATGGAAGAGATATCGTAATTAACGCTTTGTAAAGATATCTTATTAAGCCCATGGAAGAGATATTGTAACTAACGCTTTGAAGAGTTATGTTATTAAGCCCATGGAAGAGATATCGTGATAAACGCTTTGAAGAGATATCTGATTTAAGCCCATTGAGGAGATATCGTAATTAACGCTTTGAAGAGATATTTCATGAAGCCCATGGAAGAGATTATCATAATTAACGCTTTGATTTAAGGATTGAATGTCATTTTGAATGTTGTCATTGAGGTATGACAACATCATACCACGTTCAAAGTAAGTGAATCGCGAAGCGATTCATGTAACTTTGAACGTGGTCTGATGTTGTCATACCTCAATGACAACATTCAAAATGACATTCAATCCTTATGTTTACATTATTTTTATCCACAAAAAGGTATTGTTAATTTTCCGAAAGCCGGTGCATTAATGTGGTTAGAAACACTTAAAGCGAGATAACTTTTATTGTAAACCATATAAATAGAATAGCTGTTTTGTTGCTTGGCGATCGTAAAAATATAGTTCCGTAAAACACTTTTGTAAATCAAATTCTATTTCTCCTTTTTTTAATTAAACAATAATCTGTTTGGTAAGATATTACTATGAATATAGTTATTTAGTCGAATAACGAACAGTTGTTCATAATTTGAATGTGGTGTACTCGGACTCACTAATAGTGAAAGTGTGAATAGGCTGACCTACTTAAATTAGGTCATGATCAAATTTTCAGAAAGTCGGCCACCTACAGTACTGTGTGGATTGTGGGGATTGGCATGGAATAGTGCAGTGATTGGTAAGTACGTTGACTTATTGCTGTCAAAATGCATTAACGAATCTTTCACATCTGATTTCAATTCATCATTTGATTTACAAAACACCAAAAATTGGGTAAATAGATGATAACTGGGGGGGGGGGGGGGGGGTTTACACATGCCTCATACTTTCCTGGCACATGACTTTCCAAAATATGTTTCAGAGAAACAAAATTTCATTTGTCACACTAGCCTATTTATAATTTTATCTTATTGGGTGAAAAGACCCTTTAATAATGACTTCAAACTGTAGAGTGTAGTAAACTGAATTCAAATGCAAAATTTTCCAGATTCATATATTTCATTTCACAAAAATGTATGTACTGATATAGATATACATTACAAATTTTCAAACGTTTTCATGTATCCAACTTCCAATTTCACATAAATTAAAAAAAAAAGTATTTATTGAAAAATTTTGAACAAATTCACTTTTTCACAAATTTGTGAAAATGTTACTGTTTGAAAGAGTTTTAAGAAACCATTACTTGTATGGGAACCAGTATGTAGTGTTTACTTCTGGGTTCTTTATGTATGTTTAATGTTACAGGATTATATACTTTTTTATGGGGCGGTGTTAGCCAAGTGGTTTAGTAATTGGTCTTCATATTTTTGGTCTCACTTTTGTGCAGGATGGGTTCAGGTCAGGCCACAAGTGTTTTAGGCAGATCACAAACACAAAATTGTGTAGGATTTGATCTTAAGGGGTAAATAACCTTGATTTCATCATGAAAGCCTGAAAAATTGTTACATTTACCAATATTTAAGTATAACCAACAAAACTTAGTTTTTCATAACTATGTTGAAGGTACAACCAGAAAATATGGAATTGTTCAACAGCCCTGATGATGAAGATGTATTGGACATAACAACAGACTGGCCAGCTGATGAGGGACTAGTTGAATTTGTGTGGTTAACAGAACTGACAGTGTTTTGTGAATGGGTCACTGTGGGTGTAGTTGGGGTTCTTGGAGCAATGGCCAGGTCCCTGTGACATTCTCCAGTAGCAACAGCAGTAAAAGTGTGACTAAGATCTTTTGATTGGAGTTGAGATGGATTTCTGTTATAACTCCGTAAGGAAGCTTCATTTCTATGCCCAGACATATACATTATATGGTGTGCCTCAAATCCAGCATCACTCATTCCAGTGATTGCAGTTGCCCTAAGACAGTGAGCTGTGTATTTCTGGCTACAGTGGGCATTACTACTGATGTCTGGCATAAAACCTGAAAAAGAGTGTTTTTGTATGGGAGAATTTTTGTACCAGATATTGCATACATGGGGAAATTTCAGGGCTTCATGTGTCATACTATTAAAAAGAGATTGGGAATCTGGAGATGTTCTTATTATTAAAAGTTGCAGCATTTTCACTGGACAGAGATCACCGCCAGTGGCATACATCCATTTGTCTCTGTAAAAGTCATCAGAGTATAGGCCACCTTGGAATTTTTTTCCTGAGTTTGGTGGGTAAAAGTTACATATTCCAAACCATTGTCATCTACATTGAAATCAGGAGAATCAATAGAGAGTTGATTGTGGAATTCAAGATCTCTTGAAACAAACTGAAAAATTAAGATATACCAAACATAATGCCTTAATGCAATGGGTGATATACTGACATTGCCCTTAAATATTCAGTAATTTTTTGTAAATCAGCTGCTGCAATCTGTTGGTAATGTTAAGTAGGTCTAGCTACACCTGTATGTGTCATGTTTTTCATATATCAGTTTAACACACGGTTACATGATCTGCACTCATGTTCTTTAGGGTATTTTTATGGTAAGGGATCTCCCTTTTTGGTTCTAACCTCGCAGTAAAATTTTCTAAGTTTTTCTGATAACTCTTCTGGTGTACCTTTTGAAAAATTTAATCTTTCACCATAATTATAAACCTCTGTGTGCCACTCTGACATAGAATTGTTTTGATTTTACAAATATTTTTATCCATTAAAAAATTATTTTGAAATAAAAAGACAACAAATATTGGTTTTTATATTTGTCTTTTCTTTTCTTTTTTTTTTTTTTTTTTTTTTTTTTTTTTTTTTTTTTTTGAATTATTTTAAAATTGGTGCAGTGTGACAAATTTCTACGTTTGTTACCGTTCGTAAGGAGAGTCCCTACAGTCGCCGGACAGAATTTATGAATGAACCCGTAGAAAATTATGAATGAATAAGTAGTTCCTTGGTGGTATGTATTCCTCCGCCATTCGATTTACATCGAAAGCGGATTGGCTGAAGATATAGCTGACGTATCGCTTTATCACAGAGCGCGTGACACACTGCTGTCATCGAAAAATTAACACAGTGGTTCCAAAGAGATTCAAATAAGGCAATGCATTTGTAATGTAAACATAAGATATCTCATTAAGCCAATGGAAGAGATATCGTAATTAACGCTTTGTAGAGATATCTTATTAAGCCAATGAAGAGATATCGTTATTAACGCTTTGATAAGATATCTTATTAAGCCCATGAGGAATTAAGCCCATGGAAGAGATATCGTAATTAACACTTTGAAAAGATATCTTATTAAGCCCATTGAGGAAATATCATAATTAACGCTTTGAAGAGATATCTTATTAAGCCCATGGAAGAGATATCTTTATTAACACTTTGAAAAGATATCTTATTAAGCCCATTGAGGAGATATCGTATTAACCGCTTTGAAGAGATATCTTATTAAGCCCATGGAAGAGATATCGTAATTAACACTTTGAAAAGATATTTTTTAAGCCCATTGTGGAGATATCGTAATTAACGCTTTGAAGAGATATCTCATGAAGCCCATAGAAAAAATATCGTAATTAACGCTTTGAAAAGATATCTTATTAAGCCCATGGAAGAGATATCGTTATCAACGCTTTGAAAAGATATCTTATTAAGCCCATGGAGGAGATATCGCAATTAACGCTTTAAAGAGATATCTTTTTAAGCCCATGGAAGAGATATCGTAATTAACGCTTTAAAGGGATATCTCATTGAGCCCATGGAAAAGATATAGTAATTAACGCTTTGAAGAGATATCTCATGAAGCCCATAGATCCGGAAGAGATATCGTAATTAACGCTTTGATGAGATATCTCGTGAAGCCCATGGAAAACATATCGCAATTAACGCTTTGAAGAGATATCTTTTTAAGCCCATGAAGGAGATATTGTAAATAACGCTTTGAAAAGATATCTTATTAAGCCCATAGGAGAGATAAAGTAATTAACTCTTTGAAAAGATATCATATTGAGCCCATGGAAGAGATATCGTAATTAACACTTTGAAAAGATATCTTATTAAGCCCATGGGAGAGATATCGTAATTAGCCATGAAAGATTTACCGCTAATACTGCATATATTACCATACCAATGATATATCTGCGAAGTAATTTTTTGCTATACGTGAATAAAAACTTACTTGTATGTCAAAGCAATAGGTTATCACTACTAAACCATAGTAGTATTGGGTAAAATATTGTATTTCTGAAGATCAGGAGAAGATTCAGAAGCCAGTTTATATTAGTAGCTTATTTGACATGAAATATTTCTTTAAAACATTTCTTACATGCCTAGTCTGGTTTAAATTTTAATTTCTGGTTTATAATGTGTTTGCATATCCTTTTTGTATTTTTACGTTAAGAACTAGATGATAAGAACTTTAGAAACTCATTGACAACTACATATTGATCTTTTTTAGTAAATGATTAAACGTTGTGCTTTATATGATGTATCAGATAAACAAACTCATTATTTTAAAGAATCGTCGATTATTTCAACAAGAGGCCCATGGGCCTTAACGCTCACCCGAGGAATCATTGGCAAAATGCCTACAATATTCTAATATACATGCCTATACAAAAGGTTAAATAGTTTCCAAGATAATTAACAATTTCAGTCTTTATATGCATCTATGACCTTGACCTTTTAACGTATGACCTTGAGTCATATATCAAAATGATCGTCATGTCAATACCTACAATTTCTGATATATATGTCTATACAAAAAGTTAATAGTTTCCAAGATAATTAACAATTTCAGGCTTTTTATGCACCTATGACCTTGACCTTTGAATGTATGACCTTGAGTCATATATCAAAATGATCATCATGTCAATACCTACAATATTCTGATATATATGTCTATACAAAAAGTTAATAGTTTCCAAGATAATTAACAATTTCAGGCTTTATAATGCACATATGACCTTGACCCTTGAACATATGACCTTGAGTCATATATCAAAATGATCGTCATGTCCATCTTTACAATATTCTAATATATATGCCTATGAAAAAAGTTAACAGTTTTCAAGATAATTAACAATTTGATTCTTTTTATGCATCCATGACCTTGGCCTTTGAACGTATGACCTTGAGTAATATATCAAAATGATCGTCATGTCAATACCTAAAATATTCTGATATATATGTCTATACAAAAAGTTAATAGTTTCCAAGATAATTAACAATTTCAGGGTTTTATACAACTATGACCTTGACCTTTGAATGTATGACCTTGAGTCATATATCAAAATGATCGTCATGTCCATCTCTACAATATTCTTATATATATGTCTATACAAAAAGTTAATAGTTTCCAAGATAGTTAACAATTTGAGTCTTTTTATGCACCTATGACCTTGACCTTTGAATGTATGACCTTGAGTCATATATCAAAATGATCATCATGTCAATACCTACATTATTCTGATATATATGCCCATGCAAAAAGTTAACAGTTTTCAAGATAATTAACAATTTGAGTCTTTTTATGCATCTATGACCTTGGCCTTTGAACGTATGACTTTGAGTCATATATCAAAATGATCGTCATGTCAATATTTACAATATTCTAATATATTTGCCCATAAAAAATATTAATAGTTTCCAAGATAATTAACAATTTCGGGCTTTCTATGCACCTATGACCTTGATCTTTGAACGTATGACTTTGAGTCATATATCAAAATGACCGTCATGTCAATACCTACAATATTCTGATATATATGTCTATACAAAAAGTTAATAGTTTCCAAGATAATTAACAATTTCAGGCTTTTTATGCATCTATGACCTTGACCCTTGAACGTATGACCTTGAGTCATATATCAAAATGATTGTCATGTCCATCTTTACAATATTCTAATACATATGCCTATGAAAAAAGTTAATAGTTTTCAAGATAATTAACTATTTAAGTTTTTTATGCACCTATGACCTTGGCCTTTGAACGTATGACCTTGAGTCATATATCAAAATGATCGTCATGTCAATACCTAAAATATTCTGATATATATGTCTTTACAAAAAGTTAATAGTTTCCAAGATAAATAACAATTTCGGGTTTTTTATGCACCTATGACCTTGACCTTTGAACGTATGACGTTGAGTCATATATCAAAATGATCGTCATGTCAATACCTACAATAATCTGATATAGATGTCTATACAAAAAGTTAATAGTTTCGAAGATAATTAACAATTTCAGTCTTTTTATGCATCTATGACCTTGACCCTTGAACGTATGACCTTGAGTCATATATCAAAATGATTGTCATGTCCATCTTTACAATATTCTAATATATATGCCTATGAAAAAAGTTAACAGTTTTCAAGATAATAAACTATTTAAGTCTTTTTATGCACCTATGACCTTGATCTTTGAACGTATGACCTTGAGTCATATATCAAAATGATCGTCATGTCAATACCTACATTATTCTAATATATATGCCTATGCAAAAAGTTAATGGTTTTCAAGATAATGCACAATTTTAGTTTTTATAAGCAATAAATAACATTTCAGGGGCAACAACTCCTATATGCATTATCATATAGTTACGAAACTTTGTATCTTTTTGAATTTTGTCATTCTGAACATTTTCACAATGTTTTGATATTATATATCTTTAAAATTTTTGCCAAGAAAATTGCCAAAAACTGCAAAAGTACAAACTAGGTCATGACCTTGAACTTTGACCTTGACCCCATTTTGAGGGTTATTTTAAGAAAAAGTCAAAACTGAAAACCCCATGTCATTATCTGTTCAAGTAGTCAAGTTATAACAATTTGAAGCCATTTTACGAAATTTTTAAAATTAAACGCAAAAACGCGTAACCCATTTTTCGATCAAATTTCACGAAATGAACAAACTATAGGCTTAAGACCCTAGAGAAGTCAAATATCACATCAGATTTTTTCTCCCATCATCGGTTTCGGAGAAGAAGATTTTTTAAGATTTTTGGACCCCTAGGTCACCTTGACCTAGTTTTGGTAGCCATGGCAACGCCATGAACAAATCTGAATTGCACCGGCCCATATATGCTCCTGACCAAGTATCATTGAAATCTGTCCAGCAGTTTTGGAGGAGAAGTCGAAAATAGGTGTTAACGACGCACACACGCACACACGTACACACGCACGCACATACACACGCCGCGCCATGCAATAAGCTCACATGACCTTTCGGTCAGGTGAGCTAAAAAAAAAAAACTTAAATGTCAAATCATGTGCCACTTGATTTCTCTAACTTTACAATTGAAAATAAGTATAATGATAGCTCCAATATTAAAAGTTCTACTGCTCTCCCGTGTACCTGTTAGAAGATGTTTGATATTGTACGAGACATGTAGTTTCCTGATCAACTTTTCAAGCTTATTGACCTTGATCTTGTAATTGTTCACAGTTACCTTAATCAGTTGAACATTTAAATATCTTCTGAATTTACAAGCTAGTTGGCCTTGCTTGCATTCACGATCAGGTGGAATTGAAGTTATTTGACCGTTTAAACTCCATCTTGAAAAAAAGTCTAGAAATTAGATTGAAACTTTATATAACGCATAGGTGCATGCTATTCTAGCAAGATTGCAATGTTGATTGAAAATAGTCGACATTCAACTTATCATTGACTTTGAATAATAATACCTTTACCAACCTTATGCTAGAAACCACCGGCATGCCAAAAAATTTAACACTTTAAAATTTAAAAAAAAAAAAAAAAATAAAAAAAAAAAAAAAAAAAGATCTACGCATGGATTGCCATGAAGTTTGTAAAACTGCTAAACTTAGACCTACATGCAAAGTTAAAGTGACCTAAAATTTGAAACATTAAAACATCTTCTGAATCTAAATGCCTGAAAATTTAAAAAAAAGGGTTAATGCATCAGGCTGTTTCGAGTTTAAGAAACTGGTTGACCTTGAACACTTTGAAACGTCATAAGTAGCATAATGGCCTGTATGTACAAACAAACACACACACATACACACACACGCACCCACACAGATATATATATATATATATATATATATATATATATATATATATATTAACGAAAACATATAATAATTGATTAAGAAAAACATTTTATTTTGAAACGGTAATTAGTTTATTTCGACACGAAATAGCGTAAATACAATCAACCTTTCACATGTACTTCATCCAATAACTGTCTCAGCGTCAACTTTGGGGCTGAAATGAAACAAAAATGAGGTAATAAATGAACCGGAGTAAATAATGTTCAATATCACAAAATTAAGGTTCATGCGCACGACAATGAAATTAACCAGCATGACAACGAGATGACAACAGGATTGCACCACCATTAACACTTGATCCATTAACATAACAACGGGATTCATCTTCACCTGTATGACATTACAACGGGTTAACCTGCGTGTCAACACGGTTCAACAACATGAGACATCAATTAAATTTAACGAATTCAAGAAATCTTTTAAAATTTAAAAAAAAATCAAGTTTGATCAGTAGAATTGTAGCTTTTGTTGAGTCCGATTCATGCGTCATGTTCTGTATTATTAAGTGGAACAATTTCATTGAACAACTGGAATAAAAAACTGATTTTAATGGAAACATGTGTTTAATTTAACAGCTGAAAATATCATTTATAAATAATTCAAACTAATGTTTTACCCTTAATTAATGATGGTTCTACTTTAATTTTTTTATGTTTACAATAAGCACGATGTTTATTCTAAAAAAAAACAACACAAAACAAGGATTTAACAACCTATATTTAAATCTAAACATCGGAGTTTGGCTATCGCTGGTTATGAAAAAAATAAAATAAGGATATTTTCTACACAAAGTAATGGAATTCCCCCAAGCCCCATGTGATATCTTATAGCGTTTGTTCGTGCAAGGGTATTAACCAATCAACTTACTGACTTTCAGAAAGGAAGTTGTATTTGTTGGTGCAAGGGTATTGACCAATCGGCTTACTGACTTTCACAAAGGAAGTTGTATTTGTTGGTGCAAGGGTATTGACCAATCAACTTACTGACTTTCACAAAGGAAGTTGTATTTGTTGGTGCAAAGGTAATCATTCCATGTGAAATTGTAATTCTCTGGATACATAGCTATGCAGTCTTCTAAATGATTGCTATCAGTCGGTTCACCGGGGTACCAGTTTGTAAACTCGAACACCTGATGGCTGCTAGACCACACATAAATTCCTTCCGCTTCTATATCATTCCCCCCTAACCACAGCGGATCTATCGTAAAAGATGAATTTATTAATGAGTACTTTAAATCGGGAAAATTTCGCGATCGTTTTATTTTCCCGTTAAATCTCGAGTAAAGATAGACTCGAAAATAAAATTATCGCTAATATAAAAAGTCAATACTTCTGGTAGTCACAAGATTACAGTAATAAATGTACGCGAATAGATGTCCATTTTGTGTTTCAGGAATATTTAACTGAAGCAAAACTTTCCCAATTTACAGAAATTAATTGTAATTTTTACTATCGATTTGATTTTGCTGACTTTTTTCTACCTGACACAACTGCGTTAAGTATATCATTTGGTGATAATTTGTATTCTTGCTGTTTAAGGGCTATCACGTAAGCTTTGCTCATTTAGAAGAGTGATTAGTTCGTTGTAATTGAGTTTCGAAAAACGTCTTATTGTCGAATGATATTAGAGACATAAACAAATAAACATGACTGTAAGGTACCCATGAGCAAGTTATCTTAGAGATATGTATATATAAAGCCGTTCGTAATAAACATTACCAAGAGTACTTCCAACAGCATTAAAAAGTCATATAATATGATTAATTGAAAGCATAATGAAAGTAATAACGTACAAAGGTGTGCTCTAGAACACCAATAAAATATACAATTATTCTCACATTTTTTCGTTCATTTATTTATTTAATTATTATATCGACGGAAAATAAACAAAATAAATGAATTAAAAATAATTTAGACAATGCTTTCACATATGAACACTATTTGCGTTTTAAAAATTGCTCAGCTTCCATCAGTTTTCTTAATAAGATTGATAACCATTTTGTAAGTTCACCTGCAATATTTGCCTTAACAACTAGTTTGTTTGATTTCTTAAAAATTAAATTTCCTGTTTTCATGACATTACCTGTGATATATTGCCCTGGAAACTTCACGTACATTTTGTTTATGACTTTAATTTTGCTGCCCTGACAAATACATGTAATTTTTGTTAACGGCATTACCTGATCATGTTTTCCTGGAAACCAGTTTGTTTAATGATATAACTTGTAATATGTTTTCTTGACAACTACATTACCCGATAACTTTAATAACGATACTTTTTTCCTGATAACCAGTTTTTTTTAATTGTATGAATATATTGCCCTGGCGTTTTTTTTAATTGTATTAATATATTGCCCTGGCAACTAAAGTCGTCTGTGTTGATAACATCACTTTTAATATGTTGCCCTCACAATTGCCTGTAGTTTGAGTGAATGACATTACCTGTGATATGCACTGGTAACTGCATTTAGTTTTAATAAATGGCACAACCAAATGTGCTTTTAAAATTGCTTGTGATATGTTGATCTGACAACAGTTTGTGTTTATAACATTACCTGAAATATGTTGCACTGACAACTGCATGTACTTTTAAATAATGACTACCTGTGATATATTGTCCTGACAAACAGCTGTACTTATAATTTAACACGTGATATGTTGTTCTAACAACCAGTTAATGTTTATAACATTACTTGTGATGTGTTGTCCTGACAAACAGTTTATGTTTATAACATTACCTGTAATGTGTTGTCCTAACAACCAGTTAATGTTTATAACATTACTTGTGATGTGTTGTCCTGACAAACAGTTTATGTTTATAACATTACCTGTAATGTGTTGTCCTAACAACCAGTTAATGTTTATAACATTACTTGTGATATGTTGTCTTGACAACCAGTTTTTTTCATAACATTCCTTGTGATATGTTGTCTTGACAACCAGTTTATTTCATAACATTCCTTGTGATATGTTGTCTTGACAACCAGTTTATGTTTATAACATTACTTGTGATATGTTGTCCTGACAACCAGTTTGTTATTTATGTGTTTTCTTTAGCGCTGTTAATTTCAACTGTATAGCCACCGAGTAATTTGCAATAATTCTTCAAAATAAAAGATCCTCACATCAGTGACGATAAACGTTATATATAGAACAGCGAAACAATTAAACGAAATAGATGACACCATGGATGATTCAAATGGCGTTAAAGGAATTAAAAAGTTCATGTGTAACATTTTTGCTGATTGACATAATTTGAAGACATTCAGTATACTTCATTATTTTATCTATTTCTGATTTTAAAGAAAGTTATATAGTTTTTACTGTTCACACACACACACACACACACGCGTGCGCGCGCGCAATGAGGTGTTGACTTTACATTTTTTTTAAATTTAGTCACAATTATATCATTGACGATTGAATAAATACGAAATAAAAACCATCGGCAATAGAGTAGCGACATTTTTGCAACTTAAATCTGGATACTAAACCTATATAACATAGAAAACTTTTGTCTAATTTCGTTTTTACGCTTGTATCATACCTCTGCTTGTCCCCATCCTTCGGCTATGTGATTTACCAGGAGGTAACAGGAGTTCTCAAACCTTGTCCAACCATCATGACACTGCGGTGCTGATAAACAATTGTCTGTAGTTGCAAACAAATACAGTGTACGTATTAATGATATTGAACAAAGAATGAGTTAAATATATATTTTATTATTCCTCATGAAAAATTCTTAAACTTTCATTGGCCAATTTTCACAATTTTATTCCACAATTCAAAAACTAACGCCTAAATGTAATCAAATCACGTTCGTGTAGATTTGAAAAATCTTTAAAATCACGTTCGTGTAGATTTGAAAAATATTTCAAATCACGTTCGTGTAGATTCTAGTGTGAGAAAGTTTGACAGTTTACTTACAGAAGGTGGTTGATTTTCGCCGGCCAATCCGGTTTCTTCCGCCATTCCACTAATTGATTAAATTGAAAAATCTTAACTGGGGCGTTAAACAGCATTTCTCCTGTCTATTTTGATATTAAACAAATATCAAACTGAACGAAATTTGTCAAAATTTCCAGGTATATAATAAACCAGTCAAACTTGCAAAAATAATCTTATAATGACGTCATTATTACGTCATGTATGCCTGATGAAATTGAACCTTGAAGATTGTTGTAAGACTAAATATTAATCTAGAAATCTAGATAGTAAAATATTAATTGATTTTGTTTCAGCGAATTTGTAATTTTTAGTGTGTTCATTCTTTCATTAAATATTGTTTATATGTTTTATACTTACCTAAGGAAACCAACACAAAATAGCTAATAAATAAGAATTTTGTTATTGAAAACATTTTAAAACGGCTTCCTTTAACACTTATGTTTGATCCGGTTTTGGAGGAATATAAGGCGCATGACCTTTTAAATAAAGGGTTATCAATTACAGTCTAACAAGTTTTAAGTCGAATATTCTTTATCAGTTTTATAATCAAGTTACCTTAAAAGTTTATAAAATTTTACAATGCCAATTTGACAGTTTTTAATCCAATACAAAACAACACTATATCAAATATTATTTAGTCTCCACCCACGAAAGTAGGTGGAGGCTTATTGTTTTTGTTGTTTCTTATTAATTATTCCGCCAAAATTTTGTTCGACATTTTTCTCAGGAATAGAGAGTCATGTCAATTTGAACCTTTCTCTATCATCTAAAGGGTGTTATCAGAACCTTTTTTTCCGAAATTCGCAAACAAGAGCTATATTTATCGCAGTTTAATGTCCCTTCTACCAACATATTTCTTCTTGAAACTTGACAGATCATGTTCAAACTTGGTAGGTACATAATACAACAAATGATACAGTGCTTCCAATATACAAGAGCTATAGTGGTCAGAGATTGTATTTATTATTATTATTATTATTATTATTATTATTATTATTATTATTATTATTATTATATTGAACCGGGTTTGTTATACAAATGCTTTAAAGGAGCGTTTTTCCTGTGTTTTATAGTGCCGTATCGTGATTTTTTTTCGATCATAGTTTGTATTTTTATATTTAGATAGGTAATATGCTAGGACATTTTTACTGACAATTAGCAGGGTTACAGGCTTGAATGTTTTATCGTAAGACTAAGGCACAATTTGATGTTTTTCATTTACATTGTCCATGTCTTTTTATGGTAAATACCGAGCATTGTGCCTTACTCGCGATTAAAAAACAATAAATGTTCAAGATGTAATTGTCTTTTATCCAAGACCGGCTTGCTGAGCCAAGTGTTTAAGAGTTAGGCTTCAATCTTTAGACATATTTCCAATGTTGGTTTACATTAAACAAAAAAAAAATCCTTCTATAACGATTTTTTTGTTGTCACCAGCCAGTATAGATAATGAGCCAGGCAGTATAGATAATGATTCAGCCAGTATAGATAACGAGTAAGCCAGTAAAAAAATAATGAGTCAGCAAGTATAGATAATGTGTTTGCCAGTATAGATAATGATTCAGCCAGTATATATAATGAGTCAGCCAGTATAGATAATAAGTCAGTCAGTAAAAATAATGAGTCAGCAAGTATAGATAATGATTCAGCCAGTATATATAATGAGTCAGCTAATATAGATAATGAGTCAGCCAGTATAGATAATCATTCAGCAAGTATAGATAATGAGTCAGCCAGTAAAGATAATGAGTGCCAGTATATAAATGAGTCAGCCAGTATAGATAATGATTCAGCCAGTATAGTTAATCATTCAGCCAGAATAGATAATGATTCAGCCAGTATATAGAATGAGTCAGCCAATATGGATAATGAGTCAGCCAGTATAGATAATCATTCAGCCAGTATAGATAATGATTCAGCCAGTATGTATAATGAGTCAGCCAATATGGATAATGAGTCAGCCAGTATAGATTATCATTCAGCAAGTATAGATAATGAGTCAGCCAGTAAAGATAATGATTCAGCCAGTATAGTTAATGATTCAGCCAGTATAGATAATGAGTCAGCAAGTGCAGATAATGAGTCAGCTAGTATAGATAATGATTTAGTCAGTATAAATAATGGGTCTGCCAGTATAGATAATGAGTCAATCAGTATTGATAATGATTCAGCCAGTATAGATGATGAGTCAGGAAGTATAGGTAATGATTCAGCCAGTATAGATAATGATTTAGCCAGTATAGATAATGAGTCGGCAAGTATAGATAATGGGTCTGCCAGTATAGATAATGAATCAGCAAGTATAGATAAAGATTCAGGCAGTATAGTTATGCGTCAGCCAGTATAGATAATGAGTCAGCAAGGATAGATAATGATTCAGCCAGTATAGATAATGAGTCAGCCAGTATAGATAATGAGTCAGCAAGAATAGATAATGGGTCTGCCAGTATAGATAATGATTCAGCAAGTATAGATAATGATTCAGCCAGTATAGACAATGAGTCAGCCGTTATAGATAATGAATCAGCAAGTATAAATAAAGATTCAGCCAGTATAGATAATGAGTCAGCCAGTATAAATAATGAGTCAGCAAGTATAGATAATGAGTCCGACAGTATAGATAATGAGTCAGCCAGTATAGATAATGACAGCCAGTATAGATAATGAGTCTGCCAGTATAGATAATGAGTAAGCCAGTATAGATAATGATTCAGCAAGTATAGATAATGAGTCAGCCAGTAAAGATAATGAGTGCCAGTATATAAATGAGTCAGCCAGTATAGATAATGAGTCAGCCAGTATAGGTTATGAGTCAGCCAGTATAGATAATGAGTCAGCCAGTATAATGAGTCAGCCAGTATAGCTCATGACTCGGCAAGTATAGATAATGATTCAGCCAGTATAGATAATGAGTCAGTCAGTCTAGATAATGATTCAGCCAATATAGATAATGATTCAGCCAGTATAGATAATGAGTCAGCCAGTATAGATAATGAGTCAGCCAGTATAGATAATGATATAGCAAGTATAGATAATGAGTCAGCCAGTATAGATGATGAATCAGCCAGTATAGCTAATGAGTCAGCCAGTATAGATAATGAGTCAGCCAGTCTAGATAATGATTCAGCCAGTATAGATTATGATTCAGCCAGTATAGATAATGAGTCAGCCAGTATAGATAATGATTGAGCCAGTATAGATAATGAGTCAGCCAGTATAGATAATGAATCAGCCAGTATAGCTAGTGTGTCAGCCAGTATAGATAATGGATCAGCCAGTATAGATAATGAGTCAGCCAGTATAAATAATGAGTCAGACCGTATAGATAATGGATCAGCCAGTATAGATAATGAGTCAGCAAGTATAGATAATGAGTCAGCCAGTATAAATAATGAGTCAGACAGTATAGATAATGAGTGGTTTGTGTTGGTAACATGCAGCATTGCGAGAGAATATACTTACTTTCTAAAGCCTCTTTTATCGCATACTAGTAGAAAACAGTTTATAGATATAAGTACAATATTTCAATATGTATCTGTTTTTTCAGATGAATAAAAAACAAACTTGTCAGTCTTAAAGATTGCTGAGTCAACGTAAAACAACAACAAATCACCAAGCAAAATCATCTATTAAATATAAACGCGTAACAGCAAAGTTTACTTTTTTATTTATTTATTTATTTATTTATTTATTTATTTATTTATTTATTTATTTATTAAATGATTACAAACAATACCAGTAACTACGCATAATTATGAAAAGAAAAATCGTTGATACCTTTTTTTAAAACATAATAAAATAAGTTAATCATTTAGATGGACTGCATAATAATAAAAAGGGTACAAAAGGTTGATTTCTGTCCCGCCCAATTTTTTAGTCCTTGATTTTATTAAAGTATATAACTAAATAGAAATTTTAAATAAAATTGAAAACAAACTTGATATAACAAATGATTTTATTACATTTAAAAGAAATCCGCTATTGAATTATTTCCCTTGGCCGAACACAATTAAATACACAGTTAATGTGACACAACTCTTATTGTCTGTTTTAAAATATTAATGTTTCCGAGACTCCTGAAAAAAATCAAATAAATATAATTTAGATCTATTAGTAGCAAAAAAAACAAATAAAAATGTGTGGAAATGTTGGGGAATTGTGTCCACTTAAAATTAACCCACCTTCAAGGCGTGGTAAGTAAGTACTGATAACTTATATATAAGAACGTTAAGCACACATTGTTAAAAAGGAAATACTGCAGTGCAAATAACTAGAAATTGCACGACAAAATTTTGTATAAACTTTGGGATTAACTAACCTTATCTTTCCTCTCTCTCTCTCTCTCTCTCTCTCTCTCTCTCTCTCTCTCTCTCTCTCTCTCTCTCTCTCTCTTACAGCTGTAAAGTAGAATCATTTTGCTTCAAGATCCAAGTATTATATATTTCTATTTAAATCGATTCGTGTTTTAAGATGATGAGGAAAACCGGAGTTTCACGGGAAAACCCACTTACTACTTCTCTTACAGGAGGATCTGTCCGGACAAACAATTGGGAATTTCAAACCAAGATTTTTAAAGGCGCTGTGACGTGTCAGAAAGTGCTTAATATAACAACAACATAGGTCATATTCATTGTTTTTATTTGTCTTTTTTCTCATTTCCACAATTTCTACGTAATAAATATCCTAGATTTATTCACCGTTTGTCTGTCATTATCTTCTCTCCAGAATGATATAGGACACACTCTTCGTTCTCCTGTTTTCTCATTGAAGGCAAACACTTCCTGAAAAGGTGGAGAATACAGATGTAAACTAACAGCTTTGTCTGTATTACTCGGGTTACCCATCCGATGAAGGCCAAGGTCATCTATAATAATAATAATAATAATAATAATAATAATAATATAAGGAACTTTTTTCAACTACATTTGTAATCTCATTAACCTTATTTCAAAAAAAAAAAAAAAAAAAAAAAAAAAAAAAAAAAAAAAAATCAGATTATTTGTCTCACAATTTATTAATCAAATTAATTGAAAAAAATGAAATGATAATTGAAAACACAAAGATGTACTACATCTGACCCGTACTCAGTTTGTTAAAACACACACACACACACACACACACACAACACACACACACACACACACACACACACACACACACAAAAACAAAAAAAAACTAATAGGTTAGTTAGACAAGCACGCTGAGCAATTGCATCATTTATCATACTATCTAAAGTTTTTGGGTAAGGGCAAGAATCTAGAATCCGTAATGTTTCGGTGTTTCGGTTCTGCACTTCATGCGTTGTCTGTCGCCAGCACAATTTTGATTTTCACCCCCCCCCTTCCCCGATGAACTTGATGACTTAAAGGAGCAGGGTTTCCCTCAAAAACAGGTATTTCGAAGTTCGTAATCCTAATTGGGTCACAAATAACATAAATAGTTCTTTTTAACATGAAGATTCCGCTTCCTCGACTCCTGATACTCGGTTTAAGGACAGGGTATGGACTTGTTTATCCAGTGTCATAATAATGTGATTTGGAAAAATAGTATGTTTTTCTATGGCTACTGAGAGCTTGCACCTTAAGAAAATGTCTTCTTCAAGTCCATGTTGGTTCGAGACAGACTATTTGAAAATTTATGCAAACGAAAATTCGTTTAAGATATTTTTAATGGAACAACAACGTCGAGATTCGGGGTTTATTATTATTATTATTATTATTATTATTATTGAGATGTCATTTTTATATACTGATACAAATTATGTTTTATTCAAGTTAATCGTTCATAACTCGACAGTTATGCAAAAATTTTTGCAAAGACTCACATTTAGTACGTGGAATTACCTTATCAATTCAATGCAATTGATTTCATGAACCTAAATAGAAAATGGGTTAAAGGGCAAAAAAAAAAAAAAAAAAAAAAAGTAACTAAAACAAATCAAAGAAATAACTAAAGTAAGCCGATCAAAAACTCTTAACATTAAAAGACACTGGTATTATGATAAAAAATGGCAATAAAAAGAAAACTGTATGTGTTTATCTACAGGAACAATAAACATTATTTAAAAAAACACTATAGTTTACCGCATATGTATCCGCACTCATCCAGGTTATATGTATTTGTGCGTATATGTTTGACTTCTGATTTTTTATTGGTGTCTCTCGGCCATTCATAAAGCTCTTCAGTGACAACACCATCAAGCGTCTTCATGAAGCAGTGTGCGTTGGCATGGGAATGAATACTACTCATCTGTTTCCGGTCCCAACAGAGAAGAATTAAGTTAAACTTTCCGTTTCCTGCATCAACAAGATTTCTAGTGTAGCTGAAGTATCCAAATAAAATGAATTACGAGTGTTGTACAACCTAGTAATATTGTTTAGTTTAGGACTAAGATACAGAATAATCACTTTATATATATATATATATATATATATATATATATATATATATATATATATATATATATATATATATATATATGTATGTATACTTTTGTTTGTTGTATCATTCTTTTCTGTCAAAGGTTATATTTACTGATATGTCTTAGCTGAAAATTGAACTTAAATAAGCAAAAATGATATTGATAAATAACATATGAAAATGCTAATAAAATGTCAGAAAAAGGTCATCATTAAATTAAATTACCTCAAAAATACTGTTAGAGAGAGAGAGAGAGAGAGAGAGAGAGAGAGAGAGAGAGAGATTGTATGTGTGTGTGATATCTAGCATACCCGTCTTTTTCAAAGTTGGCAAATTGTTTCCAATCTTTTGAATTACTTCTATATGTCGTCATCAGTTTTCGAACATAGTCGACGTTTATTGGTTCTTCACAAAAGACTTTATGAAGTTCGTGACGTAATTCATCCAGATTAGCTGGTTCTCTTACACAATTAAAACTTTTGTTTTTATCTCGATCCATTACGAATCTCTAAATCGCATCAATCCTTTGTATAACCGGTAAACTGTTAAAATATTTGCTACAGTAATTCCTATCACGAATTTAAAAAAAAATACTTCTCACTTGATATTTCAATAAAATTTTCTTTTTGATTTTCAAAATATAACAGAGTAATGAAGGATATACAAAGGATATAGACCTCATAAAGTGTTATAATCCTAATCTATTTGAATCCTTATTTCCTGAATCCTTATTTCAACCGAATCTTGTCACAAACTTCCGATATTGTTAAATAACGGATATATACTGTTAAATGACAAACGTTCCCTATTATATTATTATAAACTTTATCTTTATGAATGTTTATTTAAGTACGGGGATGGGAGAAGGTTTTTTCGCGATAATAACCAATGTATAAATTAATACTATAAAGTAACTTTTCTTAGTAAGATAGACGGGATCTAGCGTTATTATGTCTGCGTAACTGCAGACATCTTGTTGTAACGCAAGACAGATTTTTAAGAGGTATCTCCTTCTTCGTTTCTGATCCGACCAGGTAAAAATTTTGTCAACTGTTAGGGATTGACCATGGAGAGGTCGCTTCTTCACCGTTTTATTTTTCGGAATTTGGAAGGACTTCGGAGAAATCCGGTTAAAACCACGGATTCCAGAGAGTTTTTTCTAGAGAGTTCTGTCTTTTTTGGTATTTCCTGCGCTATTTAGAGAGCTGTATCCATTTTAGTAACAAAAATTATAAAACGTCGTATCATATTAATGTGTTAAAATTTAATGTATTGGGTTCTTAATATATCATTTTAGCTCAACTGACCAAGGGTCACGTGAGCTTATGGCATAGCGGAGCGTGTGTGCTGCGTGCGTGTGTGAGTGCGTCGTTAACACACATTTTCGACTTCTCCTCCGAAAGTACTGAACAGATTTCAATGTAACTTGGCCAGAAACATGTTCTTGGCGTTGCCATGGCTACCAAAACTAGGTCATGGTTACACAGGGGTACAAAAATCTTCGAAACCAATGCTTGGACAAAAAATCTGATGTGATATTTGGCTTCTCTAGGGTCTTAAGCCTTTCGTTTGTTCATTTCGTGAAATTCGGTCTAAAATGGATAACGCATTTTTGCGTTTAATTTTTAAAATTTCATAAAATGGCTTCAAATTGTAATAACTTTTTGAACAGATATTGACATGGGATTTTCTGTTTTCACTTTTTCTTGAAATAATCTTTAAAATGGGGTCAAAGTCAAAGGTCAAGGTCATGACCTAGTTTGTAATTTTGCAGTTTTAAGCTTTTTTTTCAAAATTTTTCAAGATATATAGCATCGCGACGTTGTTAAAATGTTCAGCATGACAGAATTTAAAAAGAAAACAAGCTTCGTAACATAACTATATGATAATGCGTGTAGGAGTTGTTGCCCCTAAAATGCTTTTTTTTTTTTTTTTTTTTTTTTTTTTTTTTTTTTTTTTTTTTTATAAAAACAAAAATTCTGCATTAGCTTGAAAACTATAAACTTTTTGCATATTTTGCATAGGCATATATATTAAATATATTAAAATATTGTAGGAATTGATATGGCGATCATTCTGATGTATGATTCAAGGTCTTACGTTCAAAGGTCAAGGTCATAGATGCACAAGAAAACTATTAATTTTTTGTATAGGCATTTATATTAGAAAATTGTATATATTTTTAAAAATAATTTTGGTCATATCCTCAGGTGAGCGTTAAGGCCTATGGGTCTCTGTTTATTATAGATTACACATATTTTACTTCTAGTTAAATTGAATAATTGTTAACAAGAATATGCATTTTTTACATAGAAATCTAGAATATCAGGAAATATCCACATAATTACTAAACATATCGTGTTTGTTACTAATTGGTGCATTGTGCAGTGAAAGTTTGACCAAAGTTTTACAATCATTCACTCAAATGAGTGTGCACTTAACTCAAATATTCCAATTTTTTCTTACATCAATATTTAAAAAAATAAATTAAATGAGACAATGGTTTGTTTTGTTCACTAACGTGCAATATACAATTTAAATATAACATTAACTATTAAATTTCAACTGTGTTATGTCTAAAACAATTGAGGACCTCTTTGGCCGAGTGGTCTAAAGCGTGCGCTTATGGATCACAGCGCCTCTCATCGCCTGGGTTCGAATCCAGCTCGGGACAGATCCTAGTGTGAGAAAGTTTGTCAATTCGCTTGCCGAAAGTCAGTGGTTTTCTCCAGGCACTCCGGTTTTCCTCCACCATCCAAGAACTGACCGCATCGAAATCAGTGAAAGAATCTTGACTGGGGTATAAAACACCATTACTCAACTTCACTCTAAAACAATTGATTAGGATATTTCTTAATTTTAGTTGAGTTTAAACAAAACTCTCTGAATGATTGTGAAACTTGGGGCCTGGAATCTATCAAAAAATGAAATTCCCAAAATCAATGTTTTATATCTCGAATCAGATATCTAAATGAGTGGTGTTTTTTTTTTCATTGGAATTTTCTTACACGTTTGGTTCATCGCCTAGAAATCAAAATATGTCAACAAGCATATTAGATTATTTAGAAATCACTTAAAATTCTATATAACATTCTAGCCAAATGACATATGAAAGAAAATTTTGTTGTTCAAACCTATTTCTTGGATTACGTTTTGAAAATACCAAGTACAGAATTTGCTCATCGTCAAATTTTAATGAGCTGTTGAATAATTTATTTTGTAAAAATGTTTAAGGTTGACGTAATTCAACTTTGTATTTTGATTTTAATGCCCGATATGATTTTATGCACCTTTATTACATATATACAGAGCTTTTACTCTATAATTGCATGTTATAAGTCCAATTTTATAGAATGTTTCTTTCAAGTTTTTTACGATTAAATCAAAACATTTCTACAACGTCATTAAAATAATCAAAATAAATGGTTTTATGAACTGCAGGAAACACCAGCATCTTCACCGTGGCTACAATTTTCAATTCCCCAACCAGGATGGGTGCAATCGAATAACGAAGATTCGGTTCCACTGCAACTTACATCATCCAGCCATATATTACCTGTACCTTGACCATACTTAGCGTTGCCATAAGCTGAACCTCCGCTAAAATATAGTAACATAGAAAATACACACGCCTCTCAAAACAATATGCCATATGTAAGACAAAATTGAAAAAATAAAGTTTATGAAAATTCTTTGAAAGATTGTGAGAAACAACTTTTCAGAGTCACATTTACTCTGTTAAAATGTTTACGTATACGGCTACATATTAATCGCCAATTCAAGGAGTAGTCTTAAAAATTAAAGAGACTTCAAAGATATCAAATTATTTATACAATTATTAACCATCTTTTTAACTCTAACAAAAATAAGACAATTCTTACTGTCAAATTAAGAATTATATGGGTTTGTTAAAGGTCAGAACATGTCATGCAATGAAGGGACGTTTTATTTTTAGTTTTCAGTGGAATATTGCCACATAAAACATGGTTACCACCAGCCTAATTGTTTTTAAATGCTGAGACCTAACCATTAGTATTTTACTGACCTGAAACCAAGCATCCTACATACAACTCTAGCATCATTACTGTCCCAGCTGTCGTCACATACCGTGCCCCACTGTCCGTTGTGAAACACTTCAACTCTTCCGGATCTGCTACTATAACTGCCATTTAATCGAACAACTAATAAATTCAAAAACAAGACAAATAATTATAAAAAATTTCTTTTTATTGATAAAATGCTGAAATGGACAAAAAGTGTCTTATTTTCTAACGGATCTAATTACTAAGATTTATGATAAAATGTGGTATAGTGTTCTTGTTTTCTTAAAAAAAAAATTAACACTATTGTTTGTCTTTGAATGCATGAAGTTTAGAATCGCCGAAAACTATATATATATATATATATATATATATATATATATATATATATGAAAAAGTAGGGGTGGGTGAACATATCATCGGATATACCGATGTGTTTTCCTGGCGCTTGCAAGCTTGCGTTAGGAAAGCGCCCAAATGTCTCAGTTTTTTCACATTTTCACAGCTAAGAAGCTGCACCAGTTTAAAAGAAGATTGTTTCTTCCAATAATATGGCTTAATGAACTTTTGACGTAAGTCACTATAGCTGGAGCATTGTAGGATAAAATTGATCTCGTCTTCTACTAGGCTTTTATCACACTTTTCACAGAGTCTATCTTCACGTGGCGTGTTGTTATAACGCCCTTTTTCAATGTTCAAGGTATGATTCGAGCATCTAAACTTACAAATGACAGACCTAACTTGCTTAGATAGATGTTTAACTAAATAGTATTGAAGACAAAAAAATATGTGTTAGAAACCTATATAAATAACATTTTGATGACAAACTGAAGTAAGAATACATCTGTTGTAAAAAGTTTGCTTTAAGACGATAGTCAACTTCCGAAATAAAAACCTTATGATCATATACATACTGTTGATTCCAAACATATGACATACCAATACTCTCTAACAAAGATTTAACATGAAAAGTCAAGTTTTTGCGTTTATCGATGTTCCTCAACATGTCTGTATAAATCACTTTTAAAATACAATTTTGGGTATTTACCAGTTTTAACCAGTATTTCAACAAAGTGATGTACCGTTTGATTTCTAATGGAAAACGTCCAAGTTCGTTATATACCATATAACTTGTAGTTTTTGAAGTCACACCAAGGACCCGTTTACAATATTTAATGTGTAATTTTTCTATATCGGAACAGTTTGTAAATCCCCAGATTTTAAATCCATAGCTTATAACTGGTTGAATGTAGGCATCAAATAAGCACATTTCAGTAAGAGGGTTTAAACATAAATCCCTAGCAGATTTTTAAATACCAAAAATAGCTTTTCTACCTTGGTTTACAACATGTTTATGAGCAAGAGCAAATTTGCCATTTTAATTAAAGAGAACATCTAAATAACTAAATGTATCAACACATTCTATTTCAAATCCTTTGTAGAACAATTTCTCATGACCTTTTATGATTCCCCTGTTTCTAAAAACGACTAATTTTTTTTGTCACGTTAACTGTTAAATTCACACGCTTTATCTTTAGTGTTTTGGAATTCTTCTGTGGAGTTTGCAAATATGACTGTATCGTCAGCATACATTAGTAGAAATAAGTTCACCAATCCAAGTTCCAACGCTGAACAGTTATTTTGGATTAAAAATCCCTCGAAATCATTTACGTACATAGAAAACAAAAAAGGCGACAGTACCTCACCCTGAAGTAAACCAATTGTAACGTCAAAACATTCGGATATTGAAATTCCATTTCGAACACAGGCTTTGAAATTTGCATATAGACTTTTTACGGCATTTAAAATTTTTCCATTAATGCCCGATGTGATTAACTTTTGCCACAAGAGTGTCCGGTCCACAGAGTCAAAGGCTTTCTTATAGTCTATAAAGCAGCAATACAGGCGTTTCCTATCTGCAAGAGTCTTTGATATGATACCGTGTAATGCAAATATTGCATCCCTAGTACCACATCCAGATCTAAACCCGAACTGAGCGTCAGTGACAGTGTCATTCGATGTAATCCAATCTAACAGTCTGTTGTTTAACACAGTTGTAAACAGTTTGGCTAAGTTGCTTATCAGAGATATACCACGATAATTGTTTTTGTCTGTTTTATCGCCTTGTGTGTGTATAGGTACAACACAAGCACAGCTTCATCTTTCTGGGAAGTTACCCGAGTCCAATATCTCATTAAACATAATCGTCAGTAATGGAGTTAATTCTGACTGGAATTTGATAAAATGTTCATTTAACAAATGATCTGGACCAGGCGTTTTCAACTTTTTAAATTTTTATCGCGGTTCTAATTTCTTCATCGGAGATAGGACGTTCTAGTTCTTGGTACACACAATTACTTTCATCCTTAAAGTCACATTCATTATTTTGAAAAGAATTGCTTGAGAATAAGGTTTTGAAATGTTCACAAAAATCTTCAGTTGATACTTCGAATGTTGTTCCGGATTTTACGCGTTTAAAACGTTTATGAAATTCTCTGGGGTTTATTTCCCACAAAAAATCTATTTTATTCCCTTCAAGTTGTTCGAATTTCATTCTTTTTCTATTTATCGTCCGTTCATTAACACCTTTAGCGTCACACAGAAGCTCACGATTTACGTCAGTTTTGAACTTATTAAAAAGGTTTAATGTTTTTAAATATTCATAGCGCGTGCGCTTGCAGTCGGTATCAAACCAAGGTTTGTCCTCGTCATTTTGCTTTCGAACTTGTACTTTTGCCCGTATATTGTACTTGCAATCTATCGTAACTTCATTTAGTACCGATGTGAACTGAACAATAGAATCATTGACTGAATCGCCTGAATTAACATCAATGTCAACGACCGTCCTTTTCAGTTCCTCTACAACGTCCAGAAGCTTCTCGCGCATAGAACATTCAAGACTGTCGTTCCATTTGACCCGTTCCATTCTACTCGAGTTATCACGAACCTCGCGTCCACCAGGCGGTATACTTTTTGGTAACTTTAAATGCAGTATAACTGGTGCGTGATCAGAAAACGTATTAAAATCATCAATAGCGCACTTATCTACAAAAGACCACACAGAATGGCATAGTCAATAACACTCGATTCTCTCCTTGAATAAAACGTTATAGAACCGGGGAAATCATAAAATGTTCTACCATTTAATATAATTGTACCAGTAGACCTACATAATTGCATCAGCTTTCTGCCAAAATTGTTTACCACATAATCATCTGATTTACGTTCTGGTAAATCATCATTAGACTCATACTGGTAAACTGGGGATAAGTTATCCCGTATACCTTCACATAGTTTGTCGTTTTCTAATTTTTCTGTTATATTACCAATTCTAGAATTTAAGTCACTTAGTAATACAATATTACCTTTGGATATATAATATGAAATATCATTTCAATACAATCAAATAAATCTAGGTCATAAAATTTATAATACACGCTTTTTTCATCTGGTAAATAGCAAAAACAAGTAAACAAATCTTGGTCATAACCCATTACGTTTTTGTCAACCTTTATCCACATGCAAGTGTCGGCACACTTTTTTTCTATTTTAATTGAGCTTAATAACCATTTTTTGTAATATAAAACTATTCCACCACCAGTAGATTTCGAACGCAGAACAACTTCCGGTTTGCAGAAATCTGTTAACATTAACTCATCTTCTTCTTCATGTGTGTTCCAAGTCTTGTTCAGAAATACAATGTCATACTTTGACAAATAAGAAACAAAATCACCTGAGTCAAGTTTTTTGCGGAGAGATCGAGCCACGTTCCAGGAACATATTTTGATATGTTTATCCGCGTGTTTCTATATATTTTTGGGTTCATCCGGGTTGATGAGTTTTCCGCTAATGTACAGTTTATTGTAAGAAATATACGCGTCTTTTCCAGCTTTGCGAGCTTGATTCATCAACGGTACTAGACGCTGACGTTGTTGAACAGTTTCCTGAGGGAACTGTTGGAATATAGCAAATTTTGTCCCTTTTAAAGATTTAGCTCCTTTTCTTACTTCCTCGCGATCTTTAAATGACGAAAATTTCCCAATAATGTTACGGGGTTGACACTTTTTGTTAGCGGACATTCTATGGACTCGTTCGAAATTAATACTTGCAACTTTGGGTTGCGAGAACTTAAGGTTCTCAACTAGAAAATTACTTAATATTTTTTCAGTGTCGTCGTTAGACTCCTTTCCTTTTAGTTCCGGAATATTTGTAAAAATAAGATTGTCCTTCATTGGACGCGATTGTTGGTCCGTAATACTTTCTTTCAGTTTAATGTTTTCCGACTCCAATTTAGCCAGCTTTTCCTTTGTTTTATGAGATATCGAATTAATACTAGACACGCTTAGATTCATTTGATGCAGTTCTTGTCTTATATCAGTCATTTGTTGTTCAAATGCACCTAATGAGTTTAACCTACTATTCATTTCGTCCATTCGAAAATTAAGCGTACTAATTTGCTTGAATAATTCTTGCACCCAAGGCGGTGGGATACTCTGACTGACATGGGTTTCCATAGTAGGAGGAGGCGATACACAATATACAGCCGGTATGTGTTCTTGAACTTGACTAGTACTGATTACAGGTTCAGCATCGTGATAGTTTTCTATATTACTCATATTATCACTATTTACTGGAGTGTATAAGACACAATGGGTTTCATGTAATAACAAACTAACTGGAGCGTGACTATTTACCTGTGTGTCTACCTGCCAATTATATCCATGCGTTGAAAATATAAATGAAGAATTAAGAGTTATGGCTCTGAATGTCAATATTATTGTCACTTTCACATATCATTAGTGTCTATAGTACATATACTCACAAGTGATGGAATTGTATAGACAATAGTGCTCTCTAAATTTGGTATTTCAAAGAAAGTTCACGGAGCTTAAAACACAACTGCTGGACAGTCCGCCATGTTGTCCAACATATATATGTGCACACTGCGGAAAATTATTTGTCATAAGCATTTCTAGGGGCCGAAAAGGTTGATATACAAAACACATAAGCCAAAAAGTTTAAAATTAATAAATCAAAAAAAAAAAAAAAAAAATACCTACACGGATTCCTTATACTGCCTCCATTCTCTCCCTTCTGTCCTTTCGGTCCCACCGAACCTTGCGGTCCCCGTGCACCAGTGACACCTTAAAATAACATTGCAACAATAGTTTTTTATATTTATTTTTATATATGTACTTTAAGACATTAGCGACTATATTAAATTTTTCTCAATTTGTCAAGAATCTGATGTAGTTTTTAGCCGTTAACAAAATCTTGTTGCAAGGCTTTCTAAATATCAAAAGAAAAGTAATTTTTTAAATGGTTCTAATATTGATTTGACAATAGCGACAATGTTGTGATTATATTTCGAGATATTGGAACCACTATCAGATTTAAAAGTCCCATAAAATTAAATTGAGACAAATTTTGCTTTAATAATACCTTTCATTCCTATCTGACCTTTTACACCAGGTTCTCCTTTAGGGCCAGAAGGTCCCTGTCTCCCAACTGGTCCTGCATCGCCTTTTAAACCAGGAGCACCAACTGAACCTGCATTTTAATAAAAAGATAGCAAAATTACACTGAAAAGTGTGTTTCTTAATTCAAATTAAAGACAAAAATGCATTTAAAAATTGGTGTTGAAGCTTTATTCTAGCTGTACATAAATGTGTTTTCTACCTTTATCGCCCTTTTATCCAGGTATTTCAGGTAAGCAATAAAACAACGTAGAAGAATTAAGACTATTTTTATATATTGTATGATTTGTTTTAATTTCATGATAAACATTTTGGATGCGTTAAGAATGAACAAACTGCAGTTCAACAAAACCGTTATCAGAGGTAACTTTTCTTTTCTTCGAAGTTTGTGTTGTAAATCAGACATATTCCAATACTTTTCTGATTTTTTAAATTTAATTCCCCTTTTTGTTATAAATATTTCCAATCTCCTCTTAACTTTAATATTTTACTCGAATATAAAAAACAGATTATGTAACATTTTTCATAAGATTTTTTTTATACATCATTGTACGGACAGTGAATATGTATATATATATATATATATATATATATATATATATATATATCTTTTCTGTACGTTCTCTGGATTGGTAATTAATTAGTTCCTTTTATCCTTTTAATCAAACATTTTTGGCCGCTTGAATATCTGATTTGATGGTCAGTTTTACTCTGTAATATGTAATATCCATGCCAAAAACAGGTTTATTTTAATGAATACAGGTTACATGCTTGTACATATTTATAATTTATAATAATATAAAAAAATATTATAGAATTTATTATATTATTGTTTATGTCTGGAAATAAATTTGAGTTACAAAAATGTACTGTAAATATAGCATTTAAGTACTGTATTGACTTGTTACTTCAAATTCTTATTAGAAAGTGTTGGTGTTGTCTTTGTATCAAAATAGCACTAAAGCAAGTTTTACTCAATAAAGAGACTGTATTAATACACGGTAAACCATTTACAAGTTAAACTGGATGTACAGATTGATTTATTATAATTGTCATTATTATTATTATTACAAAAGTAGAGAAGAAAGAATATGAGAAGAAAAATACCTTTTTCGCCTTTATCGCCTTTAATTCCAGGTAAACCGTTCAACCCCGGTTCACCTTTAGTACCATTCTGTCCTTTGTCACCAGTGAGACCTGCTACACCTGTAGGCATTTTTTAATTCATCGTTAATCAATTGATTAACCATAAAGAATAAAAGGAAAGCAGAAAAGGCCAACCGATTACAAAAACATCAAATTCAGTCACAGATAAAACCTCAAAGATGTAAATATATATGTCAAAAAAAAATACCACTACAATGCAATAAAGTATTTTCAAAAAGAACACCTTGTGGACGGTTCTAAATATTAAATTAAAAACAACTGACCATTTCAACAAAACACGTGAAATTCCATCAAGTAAGTGTCTAGTTCATTACAAAATCAGTAGGGGAAAATTCTAATATGAATTGTTACTCATCATTACTAGAGAGCCTGAGACGTCGCGCTCTATAAAAAGGTCTCCTGCTGGTACTACGGGCACTAGACTAGCAGTTAATGATGGTGCCCCTAGGGTTATCCTTCAGGATGTCATGAAAACTTCCTATATTGCCAGTTCAGACCATCGTTACTTCTATAAAGATTCACAACAAAATTTTAAACAACTCAAAAACACAACTGTCAAGCTTACTGATATTTTTGACTATGATAATAATTTATCATACTGCACTGTTACTTCTTGCAATTCTAAAAATTGCAAAACCTGTAAAATTTTGATTACGGATACACATTTTACAAGCAATTGTACTTCTAAGGAGTACACTTTACGTAGCCACGATGATCTGAACTGTAAATCTTCCAATGTTGTATATGGAATAGAGTGTAATTTATGTGGACTCATATATGTGGGCGAAACCAAAGGCAGACTAAATGCACGAATGAATGGTCACCGGTTTGAAATAAATAATTATGGTAACCAACTTATTTACCAACACTTCAATCAACCGGACCATTCCGTGCTGTCTATGAAGGTTAGAATTTTGGAAAAAATATACCACCACACTAATAGTCCTATTTTAAGTACATCATTCCGATTACAACGGGAGAACTATTGGATTAGAGAACTAGGCACTGCATCACCATATGGATGCAATGATAAAATTGATAGAGTGGGAAACCTTTCTAGCCCAGGTTGTAAGAATGTTAATGTTTTACACCTGTTCAACAGAACTGCACGTAACAAAAGAAGTCATGGACATCGAAGTTACAATAAACCCAATATCCATGATGTTAGTTTTTCTAATCTTTTACCATTTATTCAGAAACCTCTCGGATTACACCATATTCGTACCAAACTGTACTCTTTACCACTTTCCCGTCTAAATCAGTTACAAGAAGAATGCATATACAAAACTACTACAGATTTTAATACACCAGAGTTTAAACTTAACGCTATCATCATGGATATTGCATTTAAAAGGTTATTTAAACCCGCTCAGGAACACAATATACAGGACAACAACCGTCGCCAATTTCTTAAATTACATTATGCAAACAAAGGCATAGATGCTATTAATATTTCTAATATACTACTTAACAAAGTAGTACAATCTAAAGTCCCTACTTATTTCAAATATAACTCGCCACCTCTAATTTCCTACTCCTACAATAAACCAATTGCATCCAAAATTTTCAACTATAAACATACTTTGCAGTGCCTAAACTTTCATAACTTTACTCCACCTACCTGCTCTTGCTCAGCGTCCCCATATATTTATAAACAAGCTGGGCATGTAGTAACAGGTGATCTCAATATTATTGAGAATACTAAATTAAAATGTCTTCTTTCAAAAGGCCCTAAATACAGGGAGGCTCAACCTTTTACTTGGGGACAGAATTTCAAAATTATTATGGATTCTGTTGAAGAGTATGCTAGAGGTTGGGCTAAATTAGAAGACGTAGAGCTTGACACTTTATCCGACTGGATAAGGACAATTAGAAATTTTGTCAAGTCAAGAATTGCAAAACTTAATGGGTCTATTGGTACTAAACCTTCTTTAGTGCTCAGGGACCCTGGGGTTTCTGCGGTCCTTACTGACATACATAACAGGTATGTTGTTGTCCTTGCTGATAAAGCTTCTAATAACATTATTTTCGTTTGTAAGAAATTCTATGTTGAATGTCTTATTAAGGAGCTTGATTTAGATAGTATATCAGAGAATCCTACTTATACCAAAACTAATTTTACAAAAGATGAAGTTCTTTCCAATCATAGGGGAATCCTTCAGTCTTTTGGTATCAATTTAAAACAGGAAGAACTTGACCTGCCTTACTTGTATTGGATTCCAAAACTTCACAAAAATCCATACAAGGAAAGATATATTGCAGGTTCCTCTAAATGTACTACTAAATCATTATCAGTAATTCTAACACAAATTTTGACAGTCGTCAAAGATGGCCTTCAGACTTATTCAGATAGAGTCTATTCTACATCTGGCATCAACCAAATGTGGATTCTCAAAAATTCTAAAGAACTACTTGACCATTTTGTCTCTAAAACTCTATCTTCGGTAAAAAGTATAAAAACTTTTTATTTTTCTACCCTGTACACCACTATCCCTCATGCTAAATTGAAAGAACGTCTAAAACAAATCATTCACTTTTCATTTTTTTACAAAAACGGTAAACCAAGATATAAATATCTAGTGCTCAACAGGGATTCTGGTTATTTTGTAAAACACCATACAGACTGCAAACAAAAATATACTGAAGATACCATCAACAAAATGTTAGAGTTTTTGATAGACAACATATTTGTTGTGTTTGGCAATATTATCTTTCAACAAACAATCGGTATACCAATGGGCACAAACTGTGCACCTTTACTTGCTGATTTGTTTCTTTATTCATATGAATCAGAATTTTTTACAGAACCTTGTCAAATCTGGAAAAAAGACTGTCGCTAAATCATTCAACTACACATACAGATATATAGATGACGTTCTTTCTCTAAATAATCACAAATTTGGAGAATATGTGAATGTCATCTATCCAAGTGAGCTTGAAATAAAAGACACGACAGATTCTCCATGTTCTGCTTCATATTTGGACTTATACCTCAATTATGACACCAATGAAAGGTTACATCTGAAGCTATACGACAAACGTGATGACTTCAATTTTTCTATTGTCAACTTTCCGTTTCTTTGCAGTAATATCCCTGCTTCTCCTGCGTATGGTGTATATGTTTCACAGTTAATACGGTACGGTAGAGCTTGTTCCAACTATGGGAACTTTCTGCAACGAAGCAAATTACTTACAATCAAATTGTTGACACAAGGATATTGCAAGCCTAAGCTAATCAGGGCCCTTAAAAAGTTTTATGGCCGTCATCACAATATTGTTGATAAGTATGTAGTCACTGTATCCCAACTTATACTGGATATATTTGACTTACCATAGGTCTTTGTTCCTTTCATTCTCAAAATTGACTTACACGTGACGGGTGTAGCTAGCTAAACAGGAGGTGCTTACCCTTCCGGAGCACCCGGCCTCACTTCCTTGATGGAAGTTCACGTGTATCACCTATTTTGCCAGTTTGCAAAGTTTTGACTTTGTTTTTGGGATTGTGATATGGACAAGGACTGGTATGTTTGTTTTATCATCAACAGGTATATCTCGTTTACAATAACACCATAAAGTATCACAATCTGCCAAAACCTTTACTATTAACACAATTCAATAAAACAAGAGGTAAGAATAAGCGTTGTTTCCCGTGTTTCGAATTTAATTTTTATTTCTTGCTTAACATATAACTTTTTATCTAACCATTTTAAGTCCTGTCATGTAAAAATGTAAAGTTAGTAACACTTATCTTTAAACTAATACAAATTACAACAACATTTAACCCACTCTACCTTTATCACCCTTTGTTCCAGGTACACCGTTTATCCCAGGAAAGCCATTTGTACCATTTTCCCCATTTTCACCTTTCTCACCAGGTGTACCCTGCGAGCCTGTAAATATCCCAAAAATCACATGTTTTAAAATGTATATATATATATATATATATATATATATATATATATATATATATATATATATATATATATATATATATATATATATTATTATTATTATTATTATTATTATTATTAGTAGCAAGATTAATTTATTTTCAGGAGAAAAAATGTAATTGGCAAAACCCATAATTCAAGCAAGCCTACAACATGAAACGAAATTGAGATGCCAAATATTTATATTGTACTTTCAATTTAACAATTAGAATTTGGCTATTGTAAACTTACAATCAATTTTTTATATATTAAACTTTTCGGACCCTACTTTCGCTGATGAGGAATGATTTTCCGAAATATGCACATATGGCACATTAAACTTTAACAGGTATTTGTTTGTATATCTTTCATAAACATTAGCTTAATTGCTTTCGTCGTGAAACACTACGCGTTGTCTTAATTTGACATTTTTTTCTAGACGAGGACCGTGACTTGATCGTGGATCGGGATATATGCATTATCAATTTGAATATTTATTTCCATTTAAAAATATAATTAATTTTGTGCTATAGAAAAAAACAATATTATTTTAAACAGATGTAAATGATGTAATAAATATCAGAGAAAATTTAGTCTGTCGAAGAAATAGCTGATCATCCCAACCGACTTTTAAACCTTATAAATAACTAACTCGGTGAGTTTGCATTCGCGTCATTTTAATGTAGGATTGCACTTCGATCCCTGAGTTTCAAAACTATGAAAACACAAAAAGTACATTTATTCTAATATAAAAGTTGGATAATGTAATGAAAGATGTATAAAACAAACTATTAATTTTATCGATTCACCTATTCCACACCGCATTCAATGTTAGAGATTAAATATTATTACTTACATTTGAAGAAAAGTAATATAACCTTGACGATGAAAAAAGCAGTGAAATGCCCTTTCTAGTTTTGCAAATTTTTTAAAACTGATTTCGGTAAAGAACCCTAAATATCTACCTTTATTTCCCTTTATTCCTGGTAATCCGTTTAAACCAGGTAACCCAGCGTCACCTTTTTTACCACTCTCACCTTTTTGGCCAAGTCTACCAGGTGAGCCTTGAAATATGAAACATAATATAGCTTTACTTGTATTTAAAATACTTATTTATTAACTTAATCAATCAATCAACCATTTATTCAATCACCAAACCATTTGTCATTTATTTATTTATTATATTTTTTGTTTATTTTTTTATTTTATTTTTTTGTTGATCAGCGATATATCAATGTTGATATTATTTGATTTTGTAATACTATTTTTATTCTCATTTTTAAATCAAAGATTAATATTCTATTTTTTTATACTTTTTCTATCTTGTTTGCCATTTTGCTGATATTTTTCATTCATTTATTTATTTGACCGCCTCGGTGGCACTGTGGTAGAGCGTCCGCCTCTAGCGAAAGAGAGGTCCTGAGTTCAACCATCATTAAGCCTTTAAATTTTGAAATACTTATGATTCGCCTGGCGCTTTGCATTTGAAGGATAAAACTTACGCTGTGTCAGAAAAAATGTTCTGTGGGAGTAGAATACTTACCTACAGTGAACTGACCTTTCTATTTTTTTATTATAAATTTCTTGAAACCGATTAAAAAAATAATTTCACATATCTACCTTTAGTTCCCTTAATTCCTGGTAATCCGTTTAAACCAGGTAACCCAGCGTCACCTTTTTTACCACTGTCACCTTTTTGGCCAAGTCTTCCAGGTGCGCCTAGAAATATAGATTAACTTGTATTTAAGATATTCTATTTTTTTATTTATAATATTTATTTTTGCACTTTTGTTTTATTGATCAGCTATATATCTATGTTGCTTTAAAACACATATTTCATTTTGTAATACTATTTCATTTGCAATTTTTAAATCCAGATTAATATTCCATTTTTATACTTTTTCCATCTTGTTTGCCTTTTATACGCAGAATTAAAAAAAAGAGCCTCTATATTTTATTTATAGTTGAATCTCGTTATCTCGAACTCCACGGGGAAATGCAAAAAATTCGATTTATCCGGAGTTTGAGATGGACGATGTTATAAAACGGCAAAGAAAGGAAATATCTCGTACACGTCTTTCGGAAGACAATTTCGGTTTTATTTTGTTAAACTGTATCATTGTTTTATGATATGTCATATGTTTTCCAACATATATAGATTTAATTATTCTGAAGATTTTGTTACATAGTTCCACATATATATACGATACTATGAATTAGTGATATGGTAGTCGATGTGAGGTGATAATGTCGACAAAATTCTCAGTATTTTCCAAAGCCTCTATATCCATTTTAAAACATGATAAGCAAACGATGGTAAATGATATAATTATGCATTTTGTTTTATCAAATTTTATTTATTTACTCAAAATTTGGCAATAACTAATTGCACTATTGTTTTTTACCAACAAACAGCGAAGTCCGCTTTTAAATTAGTCCACTTGCAGTTTCGCTTTGTGTACCTTAATCACCCCAAGCTTCCGGTTGTTTTCAGTAATGTACACATCACACAACCACAATGTCAAGCTTGGCAGAAATTAAAACACCCGATAATCTCCTTGAATGATTTTTTTGTTTCTGTAATGTATAATAATTAACAGATTAAAGAAATCGGGAGGTCAGTTCGGTTTAATAATAACGATTGCATTGATTTAAAATCATCATTGCCGACAGTTTAAATCAGCGAAATTCAAAATTTAACCAAAAATCTGTTCGAGTTAACAAATTTAATTTTCCTAAAATTTGTGTCCGAGTTAACGAATGTAACTTTTCTAGGATTTTCATTCAAAGGGACGAAAAAATTGTTCGAGACATACAAGTTCGTGATAATTGAAGTTATTTTAATTGAATAAAGAACAACTCTGTCCGGACTTTTTCAAAAAGTTCGACTTATCCGAGTTCAAGATTTCTGTGTTCGAGATAACAAGATTCAAATATATTTATTTATTTATTTGACCGCCTCGCTGGCATATTGGTAGAGCTTCCGCCACTAGAAAAAGAAAGGTCAAACTCAAACCTGGTCATCATTTAGGCTTTAAATTTTGAAATATTGATGATTCGCTTAGCGCTTTTTGTTAGAAAGATAGAGTATCGACTAGTTCACCCGGTGTCAGAAAATTGAACTGTGGAAGTAAAATACTTACCAACAGTATACTGGTTTGGTGCGCTGAGCTAGCACCTTACAAGCAAGTCGTCCTAAATGCCCTCTAGGCCTAATACACGCTCGCACACAAAGTAAAGAAGAAATAATATTGGGAGAAAAAAGGAAATACCTTTTTCACCTTTATCACCTTTGATTCCAGGTAAACCATTCATTCCTGGTTCGCCTTTAGTACCATTTTGTCCTTGTCCTCCTTTTTCACCATTTCGACCCGCTACACCTGTCGGTATTTTTATGAAGGGTGTTTATTTTGAATTGTTGACCCAATACAAACCACAGTGAATGAAATGAAAAAAAAAACTAAATCATTTTTTAAAATATGAGCAAATGATTCGTCGCCTGACGCTCGGCATCAAAAAAATAAAATATTGACTGGTTTGAGCGGGCCACACTTATGTACTTTGGGGGGTAGTATTCTTGCCTGCGGTAAACTGACTCGGTGAGCTAGCACTTACCATAAAGTCGCCCTGAATGCGCTCTATGCACGACAGACCATACTGCACACTTGCTCATCACGCGTATACATGAACTTCCTAAGAGATTGATTACCTTGCTCTTGTCGCAATTTGCTGAAACATTGCTGATGCAACGTTAAACAACATTACAATAACAACTTTTCAATTATTTCAAAATAATTTAGAAATTACAAAGTTTATTGAAACTTTTTTTTTCTTCTTTTTGCTTTTAAATGATTTAATGCAAAAAGCGTCTGTATGTTTGCTTCTTTTAAACTCTATAAATGCTTGCTCTTTTGCTCTTTAATTTTTACAGTGACAAACCAGTTTTACATTTTCAATAACAAAAGAGATAACAAGCTTCATCATGTATTCCCTGAACCTTATTTTAACACTGTCAACCACTACCGCAGTTCAGTTGGTAAAGTGCTTGGTTTGTATCTGGGAGGTCTGGCCAAGACATGACAATTGGTAGTGACTGTTATTTCGCAAAAATATCGGCATTTTATTTATAAAAGTCATGGTGTCCTTTGGAGGAGACATAAAAACCGATTCGCTGTGTTACGGCAGTCATGGCACGTTCAAGAGCCCACCAGCACATTGCCCTATGCGCACCACAAAGGCCACCATCTGGCGACGTCGCGTTATTATTGAAATTTTCTTGCCTGTGACGTGAAACCCCATTAAATTAAATTTAATCTTTATATTGCCAGACGAATAAAGGAGGCGGAATGTCTAGATGTATGTTTATAGTGTAAGGTAACAAAAGTTCTGTAATGAAAAAAAGTCACTGCCAACAACGGAAGCTTAATCAAACACGACACAAAAAATGACAGAATAAAAAAAAAATAAAATTAAAAAAAGAAAGACACAGAAAGTATGATGACAGACAGTCTTTTTCATTACCGCAATGAAATTAAATGGTATATTGCACAGAAGAAATTAGTACTATGTTTCAAGGAGCAATAATTGAATAAGTCCGATTTACTAACAGAGTGGCTAAAAAATCAGAATGTTACCGCTTTGATAATCCTACAGCCGATATTTATTCCCTTAAACGACCGACGGTCACAGTAACAGAAACCTGCTAACTTTACAAGTACTACTACTACTAACAATAAGACAAACACCTTTATCACTCTTATATCCTGTAAATCCTATCAAACCTCGTTCACCTTTAAATCCAATCGGCCCTCGCTCCCCTGTTTCACCTCTTTGTCCGACCTCACCTGTCGAATAACAATTAAATGCATGATCATTCCATTAATGAATGATACAGACATAATTAGTAGAAATTATCATTTATGCAAAGAATTTTCTACAGTCCACAATCGCCAAAACGACAAAGCATTTGATTACCAAACATAAAATAAAAAATATTTCAAATTTTTGCAGTATAAGTATAAGTACAAAGTTCTGAAAAAAGATAATAATTAAAGATAAACGTTTCGAATTGTAATGGTCAGCTATATATTTTTTGTTGTTGGAATATCGGTAGACTTGCTTCACGTGGATTGTGGATCCAAAAACCAAGCTAAAGAACTTTGAGGTTACTGGTTGTATGTGGACATATTTGTTGAAAAAATATACTAAATAAGCTGATAAAAATTAACTAAATTACGACTTGAATCTCAACAATACTCGAGGTGTCATTTGACGAACATATAAAGGTATTTTGGTTTATTATTGTACAATATCGATATGTTAATTTAAATAAAGTAGTTCGATTGGTATATATTTCCCACCTTTATCGCCTTTAATTCCAGGTACCCCATCGGTACCTCGTAATCCTTTTTCTCCACCTTTACCTGTTATACCAATTATACCTGTAAAAGATAGAAGCGCTTGGCCGATTAGTCTAGATGACGTTCTATTTCTAAATGATCCCAAATTTGGAGAATATGTGAATGCCATTTATCCAAGTGAGCTTGGAATAAAAGACACGATAGATTCTCCATGTTCTGCTCCATATTTGGACTTCCAGCCGTCTTGATTTTTAAAATTTATTTACAACTAAGTTTTGTCCCCTCGTACAAAGCATTCCTTAGCTGGATTTGGATTTTTATAATTTTGGAACTTTAGATTCAATACTTTTAAACTGTTTGGCTTATCTTTTTTATCTATCACATTTTTCGGTCTTATTGTCACTGACCAGGAATGAATTTCCGAAATGTGCACATCTGGCACATCAAAATTTAACTGGTATTTATGTTTTTCATATCAATTATGACACCCATGAAAGGTTACATCTGAAGCCATACGACAAACGTGATGACTTCAATTTTTCTATTGACAACTTTCCGTTTCTTTGAAGTAATATCCCTGCTTTTCCTGAGTATGGTGTATATGTTTCACAGTTAATACATTATGGTTCCCACTACTTTCTGCAACTAGGCAAACTTCTAACAATTAAATTGTTGACACAAGATTATTGCAAGCCTAGGCTAATCAAGGCCCTTTAAAATTTATGGCTGTCATGACAATATTGTTGATCAATATGTAGTGACTGCATCCAAACTTATACTGGATATATTTGACTTACCATAGTTCTTTGTTCCTTTCATTCTCAAAATTGACTTGTACGTGACGGGTGTAGCTTGACAGACAGGAGGTGCTTACCCTTCCGGAGCACCCGGCCTCACTTCCTTGATGGAAGTTCACGTGTATAACTAATTTTGCCAGCTTTCAAAGTTTTTACTTTGTTTTTGGATTGTGGTTTGGACAAGGCCTTGTATATTTTTTTATTCCGACAAGGAATATGCGTTCGAAATATATTTAGGCTACCTAGTACACATGAAATGTATTTATCAACAGAGTTTTTTTCGGTTATTTTTACCTAATGACTTTTTAATATACGGTACATGCTTATGTGGGAATTACTCTTCCGTTAAGTTTGCCTAATAACCTTTAATAAGCGGTGCTAGCTTTTGTGTCAATTACTTTGCGTAAAGTTTACCTTCTGGCTTTAAAGTAGGCGGTAATAGCTTATGTGGGAATTACTTCTCCGTTAAAATTTCTTCATTGCGGTACAAACTTCGACAGGAATAACATTTCCGTTTAGTTTGCCACATGGCTTTAAATAAGCGATGCAAACTTTTGTGAGAATTACTTCTCCGTTAAAATTACCTCATTACTTTTGCGTTAAGTTAAGCTTGTGTCTTTTAATAACAAGTAAGCGGTAAAACTTATGAGGGAATTACATTTACGATTGAGTCAGGGGAAAAGCGTTACAGAAAATCAAATAAATACTTCCTTGTACATGCATATGATACAGATAAATGATAAATCATAGCTGATAAACAAATCCGAGTCCTTCATTAAAAAAAAAAAGTAAGGAAAATCGAATACCAAAACAGATAAAATCCTCAAAAAATAAAAAAAATAAAAATAAAAACTATCAGAAATTAGAAAAGGATTTTTATAGACCTAGAAATTGTTACAAAACGAACCTTTTTCTCCCTTGACCCCCTTTTCTCCCGGAAATCCAGCATCACCTTTGTCCCCTTTTGGTCCTTTTAATTTTGCCATGTCAGATGCAGTCTAAAATATGAATCAATAAGACGAAGAATTAAAATATAAGTGATTGCTGTCAGGGTTCATGTTGATAATAAAATTGCTTTGCATACCTTCCATACTTCATTATGAAGCATAACGTGTCATAAAGTTACTATTCTGAGTAATTGGTTTAGCATTGGCCAAATTTGCAAAACTGTAACACAAACCCTTTAATATTGGGTGTTGTATTTGAAGTAGAAGGGTTAAACCCTTTTTGATTATATACCTTTACCTCACATTAAGTATAAACGTTAGACCAAAATAAAAATATTATTTGTTTCCTCTTGCGCGACCGACCGTGAAAAATCCCGCCGACTGAAAAAAATGTATTAAAAAATGTGTGGGTTTTTTTGTCGCGATTCTGTGCTGATAGATTCCGGTTTGTTTCTCTTTCCTTTCACGATTTAGTCGCCAACCTTCTTAGTTGTCAAGACGCTTATACAGTTATAATTCAGTGCGATACAAATGCCTCATTGATGAAGATGTAATACTAAACATACAAGGTGACATGTGAAAAATGTAACTATAAATAAAAACTGTGAGGAAAAAAAGCCTACCTATCTACTATCTACCCAATATCAGAAGTAAGGGTAGGGCAAGGGGAAACAAAGATATTTTTAATTGTGGCCTTATCAACATATTTGAAATTATATTTTGTTATATATATATATATATATATATATATATATATATATATATATATAATTACAAACTGGGCGTGATGTCGAGGTATTCTGTATGCCGTCATTTTCGACAACTTATTTTCGTATAACTTTGCACTTTTGCCGAACTACTTATCGGTGTTTTCCGCTGTTATGTTTACAATGGCGACCCACAAACAGCAAAGAAGGTCAACACTTGCGGCATTTTAAAAAAAGACTGGAAATGATTAAAGCTGCATTAAGTTTTCCAAAGACAAAATAAAACGGTGCTAATCTAATTAATGATGTTCCTAATAAACAATTTTACATTTGGTTCAACGGTGAAAGCTCGAATAAATACAGAAATTACAGTATTTACCCAGCGAGGTGCAGCATTTGGGATCTTATATTAGAACATGGTTACGTCATCAAAACCCATGTCATTTGAACACAACTTTAAAAACACAGAATTTCGTTGAATTTGTCATTTGTGACTTAGTAAGGGATACATAACACAATTCCAAATACATCTGGATATTATTGAAGGAAAATTAATGCAATCTGTCATGTTTCACCTTCGATTCTAGGGTTTTTCCGTATATCCGTGCGCATGCTACAAGCTCATAATTAACATCGTAAAACACTGGCCAACCCGTCAGAGGATTCCGTTTATTTACAGCTTAAAGAAATGAAATGTTAGAAAATGAATGTCACGAGTGATCGTGGTTAGAGGATATCAATATCTTAGAAAATCAAAAGAAAAAAAATCAGATTATTGAAAAACTTAATGCAGCTTTAAACAATTAAAGAACTGAAAAAATATCCGTTTTTACAATTATATGTAAAATTAGTTAATAATAATAATAATATGCACCTAGTAAAATTAAATGATGACCTTTAATTAGCTGAAAAACAAAATCCGTCTGTAACTTACTGCTGGCAAGCATAGCTCCTTACGGCGAACAAATTCGACAATTTTTGTTAGATGCTTCGCTATTCCTAAAAGCAAGTGATATGCCATCCGATGATGCCTTTCTATGGTGTAAAATCCCATTTATTTACTTTCAAGTATGTCGATTTTCGGTAAACTTCTTTAGTAACAGACACGAGGTATCAAGTCATTTCGGCACCAAGTCACTATAAAAAGTCATTTCGGCACCAATTTAAAGTCAATTCGGCACCGACTACGAATAAATTCGAAAAAAAAAGAAAGAAAAAAAAAAATTAAATTCGGCACCAAAAACATATTAATGATTTGTTTTAAAACAATTATTTTCGGTTTTCATGTTTGTGTACGGATTTAATATTTAATTTTTGGTGATATGGGTCTGAAAAAACCTTATTTTGTTGGTACAGGTATTAGGAAGTTTGATGAGAATTTCTTTTGAAGTGTGAGGCTCAGGGCTTGTGGAACATAGAAATACAACATAAGCTAAATATGATTATTATTACTATTATTTTTTTAGTTCTTAATTACGAACTTCTGTGGTCTTAGCTAATTTTTCGAATGACTTATTGCAGGTGCCGAATTGTCTCGGCACCGAAATTACTTGGTTCCAAAATAACCGCATGTTGACGTCACGTATATGTATTTTGCAACATTGACAGTGAAAATTTACACATTTTCTTTTAAAAATGACGTAACAATATTTAAATTTGTAATAAAAAATCAAAACCTTGTTGAATCACAATGTCTTCTTATTATTATCAAACATTGTTCGTTGACCTACTTTATATATTGTCGTACATAACAGATGTTACCTCATTCGGCGGCCATTCAAGTGTGTCACAACCAACGTAAACAATGTCATATTGTATCAATGCGCCACTGTACACAAAAAAGTTTGATGTTTGATACCGATATCGAACATTTTAATAAAGGAACAACGTTTGTAATTATAAGGATTGGTTTTCAAATTTCAATAAAACAACTTCCCTACACTACGCGATTTTATAGAATTTGTTATCCGTCATCGTCGGTTTATACTTGATTGAAAACCAATCCTTATATATATATATATAAATATATATATATATATATATATATATATATATATATATATATATATATATATATATATATATATGTATACGTATGTGTATGTGATATTTATGTTGGTGTAAGTGGTGTAATTCAAAAACATCTTCAATTAAGTTCTAAATGTCAAGTTTGAAGTACCGTTTTAGTGATTTCATGTAAGTTATTAAGGCTGTATAATATACATAACAATTTCTAATATTTATCTAGATGAATATGAATATTATAAATAATGATGAATAATATTTGGGAATCAGAAAACAATTCCCCCTTTCTATGGTGGCCTATTTCTGACATCGTCATAATTTAAGTCGACATAGAATTATCTCAACATGTCGACTAAATATCTTGCCATGTCGAGATAATATCATGAAGATTTTTGATACCAAAAAAAAAGTTGAGATATATAACACGACATTTCGCGATACTTGTGTTCCATAAGTTATAAAAAATGAGTCGCGATATCAAGATAATTATCACGACTGGTCAACATAAGTATCGCGACATGTCGTGTTATAAACCTCAACTTTTTATTTTGATATCAAAACTTTCCAGTGTAATATCTTCACTTGTCAAGATATCAAGTCGACATTTCGATGTAATTTTATGTTGGCGAAAATTATGTCGATGCCAGAAATAAGCCATCATACCTTTCTTTCTTGAAATATACGAACTTCATCAATTCAAACAGACGCCGAATTTTACATGTTTCTGAGAAACACACACAAATATTTACATAAATATATATAAACACGTTGTTCCCTTACAGAATTTGTAAAATATCAAAAATCACCATCAAATTAAAACCAACTCAGAACAGTTCTGTTTGTAAATGTGTTTTCAGAAATTACTGATACAGATGAAAAACATTTTGATGATGTTCACAAATAAATACACTTTCAGGGAGTATTTAACTATCTTATACTTACAATATTTTCTATTTCTCCCTCTATGTTATCTACTTTTACTTCCAGTTTTTCAAATTTTCCTAACAAAATATTACAAGTATTTAAAAATAATTAGTTGATTTTTGACATTAAATACTGAATGTTTATTCTTAAGATCAAGTTATACAGATACTTGGCAAAAAGAATCTGAAAGTTAAATAAACTTGCACAATTATATGATGTTTTCAATAAAAATATTTTGCCTCGTTACCTCTACTCCTAACTTTTGTATCTCCTACTTATAAAGACGCATCAATTTAAAAATGGAAATTGAGATAATTCACCCAACAGAGAATCCAGATAATAATTAAAAATATATTCTAAGTTTTAGAATGGTTGAAACTTTGTTAATAACAATCTGAAAAACAGCTGTTTACTAAAAAGAAAAATAATTATGTTAGGTATCTCAAATTAAATATTTTTCGGCATTAATTTCAGTTGAAACAAGAACCGACGAAACTAAATCAATATGTGTTACTTCACAAAAGAAAATAACATAAAAATAACAATGCATGCTGTTTAATTATCTGTTTTCTGGAATTATACGCGTAAGTATTTATCGGCAATTTTCGTGATAAAGTTTTCACGAAAATGCTGATCAAGAATTGCGAAAACATTCTTAAAATAAAAATAAAAGAAAAAATATACCTACTATTTGATTCCTTAATTTTGGTTTCCAGAGAATCAACTGAAGATATAAACTCGTCTATCTCACTTCTTGTTTTAGATTGCAGGTCCCTGTACTTTTGTAAGAGTGTATTTAGAGAAGACGAGACAGAATTTAAGCTAGAGTCTACCTCCTTTTTGTAACTTCTTATTATTTCACAGTTTTTCTCCTGTGTTTCGATTCTTTCCTCAAGTCGTGATAGTTTAGAAACTATTATAGAAATATCAAGATCTTTGTCGCCAGTTGCCCGTTTCGTTCTTTTTCCAAACTCATCTGAAAAAGTTAACTTTAGTTGACAATCTAAATCATTATGGCAGTTTTATGGCCAATGTAAATGCATAGATCCCTTTAATTCTTGGTTTGAACAAATCTGGTTCATAAATAAATCTTTAATTGCTGATTCGTTTTTTCTATTTATAGTTAAGGCGTGACGTTTAAATATTAACCTAATGATCATTTAATCATTATTATTATTATTATTACTTAATTCATTTATTTACTGTAAACCGGGAAAATTTAGCGGCAGTTTTATTTTAGCGCAATCGGCGGAAAAACTCAACCGCTAAATAAAACTTTTACAAAACTTAACGGGCAAATACTAACCGTCGTCTTTGATGATGTTTCACTGCTGTTGAATTATTGAATATTATACACGTCATATAATTATATTAATGATGCGCTAATACAACTGGCATTTTGAAATCGCTAAAATTTCTATGCGCGGTTTACAGTATTATTATTATAACCGCCTAGAATATTTCATCTTATCTAGTCTAAATATAGTTCAACAATGCATTACATTACTCCATTTTTTAATATATTATAATATAATATAATATAATATAATATAATATAATATAATATAATATAATATAATATAATATAATATAATATAATATAATATAATAAACATAACATAATATATATATTATATAATAGAAATGATTATAACCATTGAAATATTTTTTTTTCATGATATTCAATGCAGTTCGACGGCATTTTTTGCAATTGCAATGCCGTTAATCCCCATCCGATCTACCTTAAAACAGACACTAAAAGGCCCTACCCTTTGTTTAATTTAGGTACATGCACTGTTATCTGACATAAAACAATAGTGGTACCCAGACAAAATAAAACTTTACCTTTCTTAATTTTTGTATGCAATTTCGTTTCTATAATCTGTAATAGTTCCGATTTTAACTCTTCTTTTATATCCAAAAATTGATGCATCAACAGTCCATTATCGTGTTCGATAATAATTTGGTCTTCCTTTTGGCTTTTGACTTGAAAATGGTTATAAACTAGGATGGTAATTATCATTGACGGTATAAATGTTTTACAAATATCCATGATTATACACGATCATTTGTCCTAAGTGTAAACTAGATTTTGACTCGTCCTATAAGTATTTATATATTGTTTTAAATTGGAAAAAGATGATAACACTTAATACAAATATCGCCACGTGACATCCTTTTCCAATGAAGACGAGAAAAGATTTAATTATTATTTTTTTTTTTTAATTTTTTAAAAGGGAAATCATGTATGTTGTATGTGTATTGTTAGCAATTAAAATAAAAGGCCTCACCACTGTGGGTTTAACGCCATTCGACTGAGACCAAAAACATTTTTCTCGTCGTAGTGCTGTGCTGCTGCTTTTTTTTAAAGTAAAACAGTTTACGTGCTATGCAATGTTTTTCTACGTCCTCGCGAACGAATATCAGTCTTTTAAGGTCGACACAAATGCGCAAAACACAAAGCAAGTCAGATCAGGAATGCTAGCAAAAATTCAAGCATCTTGAAAACTTTTGTTTAGATTTATCTTTGAAATTAATAAGCAAAATAACAAATGAAGAGTTGTTTTAAATTGGTGATGTAACGTTAAGAAACCAACCAAGGGAATAAGTGAAGATTTGAAAATTCCGTTGTAATTGTTAAAAATAACTTTATAATCAACTTTAAAGAACCATTAAGAATACTTTTCGGTGTAATATTAACTACAATGATGAAAACTGTCGTTCACTATTGAATTTAAACTTAATGATTAACCAACAACCGCTTCATCAATTGTTGCACCACTATAGAGTATTAAATGTGTCCACACAATACCTTTCCGTTACTAAAAGTACAATGACTAAGATTCTAAAAAATTCCCGTGCGCTAGAGTTTGTTTAAAGTTTTAATATAAAATCCATCTATTTAATAGTTTGATAACGAGCCGAGAGTTAAAAACTGTAATCGTAGCCTGACACCACTCATGAAAGGAGACGTACCCTTTATTCGTTGTGTTAAATATGCTTTTTTAAGATGTTTCCATATGTTTTGGATTGGGACATTAAAATAAAATTGCTCCATATTGAAGGCATATGCTTAATTAATCTAGTTTTGTGTAAACAATATTAAAGCTCTTTTTACATTTTGTTTTACTATATCGGTGTTTCAATCGTGTTTTAATTTATATTTCATTTACAGTATTATATATCTTATCCAAATTGAATAGAAAGCATACTTCCTATATCAAATAAAATTTTTATTAATACATATGCTTTACACAAAATCCAAACTGAAAAAAAAAAACGTTTATGACGTAAAATAATTGTTATGAACTTTTTCTGACAACCATAAGGTTGCAAAAATTAATAAATATAAAAAAACGGATTTACAATCAACTAGTTCATTGGTTGTTTAAACTTACAACCGGATTATATAAAGCAAAACTGAGTTATTAACTTTTCCTTTTTTTAAATGGTCGTTCACATATGGGATATTATTTCGTCGAATCACATTACTTCCTGTATCAACTCTCAACCTATTAAATTTTAAATATTATGGACTTTCAATAAATACAAACACTTGAGGCGTTCTTATTTTTCGGAGTAGCATTAAAGCTGTGTCTTATGATGGAATTGCGTACGTGCATAGGCAATGTTACACCGGTGAACAAAAATTTAAAACCTAGAGTGAAATTCAAGAAAGGAAAAATAATCAGTTGATATAGAGCAGGTTTTACGAGTTTAAAAATAAACTTGATTTGATTTTACATTTTAGATTTTTTCCTAAATCAAAACTAAACATTATTTACGAGGTGTAAAAAATAAGTGCGAGTTTGTTAGTCAAAGCTATTGTTCACTAGAAAAGAGTACCAATAGCTTAATTATTAAACTATTTTGTGTTTCAGTCTCAAAACTGATTTTGTTTATATCGACCTGCGTTTCCTATTTTTATTCAAATATTAGAAGAATCGGTTTCCTAGTTGTAAAGATCTTATATTTTACCGATGATATGACATACGATAAATCTTAAATTAAATTTTTGACAAACGAAGTGTTTGAAATGCATGATAAAAACCTGTATGTGAACAGTTTTGAAATGACGTTTCTTTTCGAATAATAATGCACATCTTCGAACTGAATCGTGTGTAAAATGATACGCATATTAATCAACCATAAAAAATTGAGTTGAGTTGAGTAATGGTGTTTAACGTCCCAGTCAAGAATATTTTACTTATATCGAAACGTCGCCAGCTATAGGCGAAAGTGCAAAAATTTTGCCTGTGCCTTGCGCTTATGACATTATACAGCAGGGTTCTTTATCGTGCCATGACAAGGGACCTCGTTTATTTTAAGTTCCCATCCGAAAGAAATCTTATCATCAAAATATTTTTTTAAGAATTGTGTTGTCTTCATTTCTTAAGTTTCTACTATTTAAATATAGATTGTTTCATAACTGTATATTTAAAATCTTTTCAGTGGAATAAAGCATTGTACTTAGCTCTATACAATATCATTGACCATATTTATCAGCAGGTTCACCATGTTTATTTATCACCAGTTAAGCTAGGGTGAACTGATAACCTCAAATTTTAGAACATGGTTAGTGTGAATGTTTTTGCCTTTGGTGCAAGACAATGATATTCTTCCAAACATCACCTTGGGACCAAGCTTATATATCAAACTGGCACAAATCTGCTTACAGACGTGTCTGTTCAACCAATTTACTTGTTCGTGGGCAAAGATTGCATAATCAAAATTTGATTTTAAAATGCAATCAGTAATTGTGATAAAAACATCCATGAGCAACAAGTTATATTTCTTTCTATCCAATCGCAAGTCTCAACAAATGGTTTTGATAGTACATGTTTTTGTCGTTAATTGCGTTCATTTATGACTTTAGCATCGATTAGGATTAAAACAGAGTTTTTGGATACCGTCAAAAATATTGTTTTTAATAATTTTTCTTATTAAGATACTTTTGATTTTGTTTCCTTTTTAAAACAAATATTGAAAATGTCACACTAAGTGAATGCTTTACGATCAATACCATGACTGATATAGAAGTAAATGGATGTTAGTCTTGGTTCTTACGTCTCAAAGAATCGGATCACCTATATTTTGGTTCATTAAATCACCATGAAGATCGTAGTTGTTCTTCTTCACATGTAGAAACATACGGCTTTACAAAATAATTAGGTTCTTTTTAACGCTTTTATATTACTTTTGTCACCACAAGTGATAAGATGTATCTCATCACGTTGCTTGACTAGGTTCTACATAATCTTTTAAATTGTTTTTACCAATTATTTAGGATCAATAAATCCCCATGTTTGTTCAGTTACAAGCTTACAAGACGGTACATGCAAGTATCTTTGAAAGGACGACAGAGATTCGTCAATAACTCAAGTAACAGAAAGATATTGTGTGGACACATTTTATACTCTATAGTGGTGTAACAATTGATGAAGCGGTTGTTGGTTAATCATTAAGTTTAGATTCAATAGTGAACGAAAGTTTTCATCAATGTAGTTAATATTACACCGGAAAGTATTCTTAATGGTTCTTTAAAGTTAATTATAAAGTTATTTTTAACAATTACAACGGAATTTTCAAATCTTCACTTATTCCCTTGGTTGGTTTTTATAACTTTACATGACCAATATAAAACAACTCTTAATTTGTTATTTTGCTTATTAATTTCAAAGATAAATCTAAACAAAAGTTTTCAAGATGCTTGAATTTTTGCTAGCATTCCTGATCTGACTTGCTTTGTGTTTTGCGCATTTGTGTCGAACTTAAAAGACTTTTATATTCGCTCGCGAGGTCGTAGAAAAACATTGCATAACACTAACTGTTAACGTAAAAAGAAGATAAAAAGAAAAAAAAAAGAAAAAAAAAGCATCACAGCACGAAAAAATGTTTTTGGGTCTCAGTCGAATGGCGTTAAACCCACAGTGGTGAGGCCTTTTATTTTAATTGCTAACAATACACATACAACAAACATGAATTTCCTATTAAAAAATTAAAAAATAATAAGAAGAATTATAATTAAATATTTTATCATCTTTTTTCAATTTAAAACAATATATAAATACTTATAGGACGAGTCAAAATCTAGTTTGCATTTTAGAAAAATGATCGTGTTTAATCATGGATATTTGTAAATGATCGTGTATAATCATGGATATTTGTAAAACATTTATACCGTCAATGATAATAACCATCCTAATTTATAACCATTTTCAAGTCCAAAGCCAAAAGGAAGACCAATTTATTCTCGAAAAAGATACTGTACTGTTGATGCATCAATTTTTGAATATAAAAGAAGAGTTAAAATCGGAACTATTACAGATTATAGAAACGGAATTGTATTCAAAAATTAAGAAAGGTAAAGTTTAATTTTGTCTGGGTACCACTATTGTTTTATGTAAGATAACAGTACATGTCCTTAAATTAAACAAAGTGTTGGGCTTTTTAGTGTCTGTTTTAACGTAGATCGGATGGGGATTAACGACACTGCCATTGCAAAAACTGCCGTCGAACTCCATTGAATATCATGAAAAAATATGTCTTAGATTTAGTTTTTACTTTTTCTTGGCATACATTTAGCTGTGATATTTTTAAATTCTTTATTCTATATATACAAATCCATAAAATGTTTATTTTTATTATTATTATTATTATTTTCTCGTTTTTAAATGTAGTCTCATTTTAAAATTTCTGAATTTCATTTTAAATAATTGTAATTTATTTCGCGTAAAATAATTTGAAATGGAATATCTTGTTTTTTTAACATCTTCCAATTTTCGAGAAAATTTAATGTCTCCAGATTACTTAATAGTTTTTTACATCACGATCATTTAATTTTAACTGTCAATAAAAATTTCACGAAAGAGCATAGGCGACTGATTTTTATGTATTGATTTTAGCTGGTGCCACTGAAGTTGTCATGTGCTGATTTTAAATGCATTATTGTTAAAGAAATTCAAAATCAGCACATGACACCACTGTAAGTTTCATTATATCCATCCGATAGTCTGTCCAGTCCGACTTGATATTTAATTCATTTTAAAATGTCGACGATTAAATTAGTTTTTGTGTATTATACAACTTAATTAAAATTAATCGCGTATTTTTTTTTTTAAATTTTTTATTTATTAATTTTTTTAAATTAATTTATTTTAATTTTTTTCATTTCATTTTTTTGTTTTAGCTATGCGAATGACCGTAATTCTCGAGTCTGTCCAGTCCGACTTTATAAAATAATTTATTTTTTAAAAAAGTCAAAGATATAATCAATTTTCGTGTTATTGACAAGTTAACACTCGGCATATATTTTCAAAAGCTATACAACCAACTGCAGTCTGAATTCTCGAGTAGGTCAGGACTCGACTCAATATGTTCATCAGATTCGTCCGTTTTTGGCTCAAAAAATAACGGCTATACTCCAAATTCATCACTTATAAGATTGGTTACTGCTTCCCCAAATAATGACATTTTGACATTTATTTTAAAATAAATAGGTACATTTCAGAGTCGTTACTTTCTTCTACATACGGCAATACAATATATCATCATTGTTACCACTGTCTATTATGTTAGGTATAACTTCTAATACTGCAATGACGACACACATTTATAACTCAAAACGAGGTGTTTTACTTTGCGATCAAGAGAAAGTTAAAAAATGTGGATTTCAAACCACGATAACTTTTTTTTATTTTGTCACCAATTTTGATGCGGTTTTCAATATTGTGATATTTAAATAATATATAAAACAATTGTAATAAAAAAAATTGGTTACAGGTACCTTTAAAGCCAAAATATTAACCCGAAATAGGATTTTTTAAAACTTGCACATTCATTTCTTAGAATGTCTTTTCTTGTAATAAAAAAAGTACATATGTTTTTTTTTTCAGTAGAGAGTGTTAAAATTACTAACCAGCCCTTTAAACAACATTATGCTCAATATCCCTACATGTTTATATAGGTCGGATTATCTTCGCTATCCCTTACTTTTAAAGTTGCATTTTCAAATTGTTAACATGAAAATGACATATAAAAGGTATTTTTGAGGACTAAAGTTTGTTAAAAATTACAGACTAGTATTTTTATTTCTAAAAATTCAAAAGAAAAATAAATTTGCTTTTACCGTCTAAAAACGAATAAAGATTTTAGGAAGCGGTCTACACCATTTTCCGATTTGGAAATTCTATTATAATGCACCCAGCATTCCACCTGAAAGATCAGAATTTAATTCATTGCAAGATTTGTATGAATAAAATTGATCTATTTTATTTTTTGAACATTTTACAAGCTGATTTAGATATGCTTATTCAAATACCATGATAAATTGTCGGTTATTCATTTACAACGGGGAATTGTGTGTGCATCTAGCACGGGCCAATGGCATCAGTGATTCAAAGACATACCTACTTTTTTAAAATTCTTTCCCAAAAACAATATAAAATAACAAATTTTATCAACAAAAAGCATGCAGATATTTTGTGAATGACCAAAAACTTGTGCAATGATTGTGTGAGCCCCCTAAAACTAGGGAAAGATCGTGTAGCATTACCATATTATTTGCAAAACTGACATAAGACGTTAACATATTTTTACAATATTTGATTATGAAAATGGATTAAAAAATACTTGATAATAATTTAAACAGTAAAAAAATCAAATCAAATCAAAAAATCAAAAATGAAATCAAACGATTGAAGATTTTATGGAAACATTTGTTTTTGTACAAGTTTTATTCATGATCGGTAATTTACGGGTCTAAAATTGTTAAAATACAGTTAAACTTGTAAAAACCGGACCGCCTCCGTTCCTTGAAAAAAAATCCGGTTTTCACAGGATCCGGTTTATTAAGGTTATACGCTAGAGTTCACTGCCCTTGATAATGAGTAGTAGATCCATTTACGTTATCTCCCTTTGGGATGTGTCTGTCTTGCAGCAATGGGTAATACATGTACATATGGTTTATTTGAAACAATAACGGGTGGGATCAGACATCATGATTATGATGTAAAATTGACTCATTGAAATAATAAACTTGAAATACGACGTATTTAAGTTATTATGGTAAGTAACGTGTATTTCAAGTTGTTTTTATTTCGATGCAAACATACCAGCAAAACGCAGGTGCGATTTCCTATGCCGGAGAATGTAGGTCAACGTAACTAAGACTTGGCCAAAACATTGAATTGTTTGATTTACTGACATGACACATAATCTATGTTTTGTTTATGTCGATTAATGGTAACAACTGCCATTCCATTGATATTTTCCCCATCAGCTGACTGCGCAGAATGTTCTATCTATACAAAGTACATTTCAGTTGTTCGATTGAGAGCCGAATAATTTCGGAATTCAAGGTAATCTTAACTGCGATTATTCTATTCTATTCTTGACTAAAGTTTTGTGTAACCTCAAAACTTATTAAATTTAAGATAGCGGAGAAAGTTGTGAATTATCATTGTGATACCAGTCCTACCAGCAAAATGAAGCAACAAAGATATTCAAATAAAATAAATGTTTAGTTTATTCAGCACTAATTATGATCAATTATATTCAAACAAAAATTTTCAATGATGCAAAATTAAAAATAAATAAAGCACTGAGTAATAATAACCCAATATGAATCTTATGTATTGTCTAGTCATATAAGATAATTTCAGTAATTATGTCCAACTTTCTTACGAATAGAATATCTGCTTTTCAAGCTATCAAGCCACCAATTCGATGCCTTAAATTCAGAATGTCCAAGTTGATCGGCAAAACATTTTGCTTGTTCCTGGAGGATAGGTCCCGACAGTGGAATGTTTTTTGAACGCGCCTGAGAAAACCAGCGCCACATCAGTTCATTAACATCTTCAAATTTACATTCATTATTAAAACGTAGTTTTTCACCTCTAGAATTTCTAAATAATCTGATTTTTTCTTTAAAATATCGGACACAGTTGAAGTTCCTACACCGTATTTTTCTGCGAACTTTTTTGCGGTATTTTAGATGAAGCATCTTGAATAAGCTGAACTTTATCTTTTAGTGTTAATTCAGCCCGTCTACGTTTAGCCGGCGGTTGCTTAGACATGATAATATTACGTAATAAGATCCTTAGACTTATGTGTTATAAATGGTAAAATTTGTAAAAATTAGTTATTTTTTAAACACCGTAGGAAGCCACTAAATATTGATTGACTCAAATCTGAATTATATTGCTGTTAAAATATTGTTATATTTTACTGTTTTTGTTAGATTGAATTTCTGTTTGATTTTGTTTTATTAAACCAACTTTAAGTTTTGGTAACAATCGGCGACTACTTGGACATAAAAAAGTAACCTCAAAGATTTTCCTTTAAAAAATAAAGCGTAACAATCGAACACAAGCTAACCTCGCTTTTGGTTGACTGATCTCTTTAATCCGATAATTATTGTTTCTTTGTGACACTTTCAGACGTGTTGATGTATACTCAAGCCATTTGATGACGGTATTAATTTGTATTTCTTACAGTTTTGTATTACTTAGAAGTTAAATGATGTTATTTGCTATATCGGAAATTACTTTTGATGACGGTAATAATTTGTATTTCTTACAGTTTTGTTTTTACTTAGAAGTTGAATGATGTTATTTACGATATCGGAAATTACTTTTACTTTTATTTGTAGTTAATGTTTTTATAATATCGGAAATAACAATCATTTTGTTTATAGAAAAATTTTAATAAAATTCTCGGTTACCGTTTTTTTTTTTTTTTTTTTTTTTTTTTTCTTTTTTTTTTCGGAAAATCGAATCCGGTTTACAAAGGTGAAAATATGTAGGATTTTTATGATCCAGTCGGTGAAATCCGTCCGGTTTTCAGAATTCACAGAATCCGGTTTATTAAGGTTTTTATCATATAGAATAAAGAAGGGAGTAAATCGGGACAAGCAAACACTTACGATTTTCACAGGATTCCGGTTTTCCCAGGGTCCGGTTTTCACAAGTTTCACTGTATATAATTGTTGATCTACTGACGCTAAATCCATACGAAGTTTTTTTTTTTATTTTTTTTTTTTTATTTTTTTATTTTTTTTTTTTTTTTTTAAATGGGATACATGATTTAAACGATTTTGTCTTATATGCTGAGAGAGAGAGAGAGAGAGAGAGAGAGAGAGAGAGAGAGAATTATTTCAAGCAGTCGTTCCCAACTTTTTCTCATATCAAGCCGCAAGCGAGCAGGATCTCAAATTTATAAAGGCTTATGTGGGACACTGGTTAGGTTCAAAACCTATGTAACGAACCGGACTCTCTACCACTGAGCAACCGAGTCGGTAGATAATGATTAAGAAACAGTAACCTTGAAAAAATATTGCATTTGATTATTAGAGTATTTCATATAACATAATACTTGCAAATGAATAAATCTCTCTCTCTCTCTCTCTCTCTCTCTCTCTCTCTCTCTCTCTCTCATCATCATCATCATCATCATCATCACCATCATCATTTTATAAAAATTAAGAAAGATACTAAGCTATCATTTGTAAAATTGTAATATATTGAGAAACATTAAAATTATTTTTTGGAAGACAGAAAATCTTAAAATTTGGAGTTTTTCTTACATTTGTAAAAACACTATAATCATAAAAGAAAGCAGTTCATTGTCGTTTCACGCGATAATATTTCGTCCCCATTCATTTACGAATATCAATCGGAAAAATTATCCATAATTTATTTTTTTACATTTGGCGTTAAGTTTCTCTTTAATCCACATTATGAGCTATTATCCATGCATTCTCCATCGGAAATATCAAGCAAAACATATCAAATGAAATGATGTACACAATATTACCTAGTGAACAGTTTTTTTTTTTTAATTTTACTTTTTTTGTATTTTCTTTATTTTCCGTTTTTCCCTTTTTATATAAGCTGGATAAACTTTCTGTCGTTAAATGAAGCAGAATCCAGATAAGCTGCTTTTTGTTTTTTTTTTTTTTTTTTTTTTTTTGGGGGGGGGGGTTGCTATTTACTGTTAACACTATTGTAGCTACCATCAGACTAACAAACGACTGAGGTTGTACTAACTGCCCTGCGTGGTCCTGCGACAAAAGCTTTTACTGCTTACGCAATAAAACATTGCACATCCTTGCCTTCCACGGATATTTGTTCATAAAGTTAACAAAGAATCTATTGACAATAATAGAATGGAACTTGTCATGTTTTAATTCATGTGTCAAATATTCGAAAAAAGAAAAAAGATTAATTTTTAATGAATATAACGCGTTATATTCCTAAGTAATAATCTCTACTCAAATTATTCATCAAGCTTAATGATGTCACATTTTACAATCGACAAAAACTCTCAAACCAGGCGTTGTAACTAGTCAGAAGAGTATATTAGTTTGAAACAAAAACCATAAAAACGATAAATAAATTAATAAATTAATTTATAAATAGATACTGCATGAATTAAAAAAAAATGCGACGATATGGCATAAAGCCATAACGAAAATGTTCATTTTGTTATATTCATTTTTGTATATAAAGCTTTCGTAATTTACATATTGTTAAAAGCAAACTGACAAAGATGATGTGTAATTTCGTGTCTTAACTTGCGTAAAGATTAATCGGTATATCTTATTGTATCTTGAGTAAATAACAATTGCTATTTTTTAAACCTCATTCAGTATTTCTTAATTAAATTTCGACAAGCATTTCCAGATTGGTTTAGAATGGACAGAACAAACTTTTTCGAATTGAGATAAAGACTTGTAATATACATATCAAAACGAATTAAGAGTTTGTTTATTTATTCATCTGTTTCATTTCATTTGATAAAAATAATTGTTTTAGTTATACCAATCTTGACTACATGATTCTTTATGTACAAAGTAAGAAAGGTCACTCTCACTGGTCTCCAATAAAATAGATAACTTTTATATAAATATTGAAATTTTATGTTGTACCTATTATTAATTAATGTTTAAGCTAGCTTCAATTTTTTTTAAATCACAATGGAAAAATACCTCGATCTACATTTCATAATGTAACAAACGTATAAAAATTTTGTTTTTTTTAGAAATTACATTATTTTTATAGAACACATTTTTTTTACCTACAACATTTTAAAATCACAATGTAAGCAAGGTAATTCTAAATGGAAAAAAAACAGATTTATTTTCGAAATATAGTTTCTTAATCATAGTTTGTAATACAATTTTAATGCATGTATCCATTATTAATAGAAATTATTAAATATTTTGCGCAATCGATTTTTTGAAATTTTTTTTTTAAAACGGTCTTTTTAAATGTAAAAAGGTTTCATTGCTGTAGAACAATCGCCTTGAGACCCAACAGTATAACAACAATATTCAGCATTTTTCTGGAAGTTTTACATCTTGTTTGCTATTATATGTTTTATCTTTCCTTATGTCATTCAATTTATAATTTTTGTTAATACCTTTTCTTCTATTTAACATTCATACGACTAGTGGAATGTATTCACTTTCAGCTACAATTTCGTTCTTCTTTTTAAATATTTCTGTCATAATTCTGGCAATACTATTGTTTGGTATTGAATCTATTCCTATTTTTAATTTGAATTTATTTTCTGCGTTCATCAGAATAGGACCAACTTCTTTAACAAATTATCATCCTTTATACACAAACTGAGAGAGAGAGAGAGAGAGAGAGAGAGAGCGAGAGAGAGAGAGAGAGAGAGAGAGAGAGAGAGAGAGATAAACAGTTGAAATATCTGTCAACATTAACTGAGATCACGCAGACATAATTAAATGATACTATAAATTCTGGTGAATTATCGTCATGTTTTAATTCATCGTCGACAGAATTTTGAAGCATCTCGAAAAAGACATTGTCCAGTGTACAGAATTTGAAGACAAAATTATGTTTAAAGAAATAATTTTCTGGTAAGTCTAATAATTTTAATTAAAAAACACCATTGTAGGTGGATTTCGGAAATGTCTCGAAATTAGCGTGATGATTAGCCCACAACAAAAGTATACACATCGCTTGGTATCACAAGACGAAATATCATCTTAAGCTACCTAAAAGGTAGCTTAAAGATGGTTTAAATATGTCCTTAGACCTTCTTTAAATTGTTTAGAGAGTTGTCAATACGCTACCTTTAAGTTCGGCTTAAAGACGGCTTAATGACATTGGTATTTTAAGCCCTCTTCAAGCCCTCTTTAAGACCCTTTAAGAATTGAAAAATTATTATTCGAAGAAATGAATATTTAAAACTTAATTAGTTTCTTTATTTAAAAGTAAAAAACTATCTTATTATTTAAAAAATATACATAATGATATATTTAAAAAGTTTTTAATTTATATTTGATTAATTTTTTTCTGTATGTTTTTATGTAAAAGTAACATGTTAATTTTATTTGCAATTACGTTCTTTAATGATTACATCACAGTGTATAATAACTTAATGAATTTATCAAAATTTTCAGTCGTCTAAAATTTGAAGATTATTTAAAACTAAGGTTTGTTCGCTCATGCAAAACATTCCTTAGCTGGATTTTGATTTATATAATTTTGAAACTTTAGATTCATTATTTCAACTGTTTGGCTTATATTTTTTATATATCAAACTTTTCGGTCTTAGTGTCACTGATGAGGAATGAATTTCCGAAATGTGCACATCTGGCACATCAAAATTTAACTGGTACTTGTATTATATATTTACCACCCCTGAACGGGTACCGCTGCTGGTGGAGTAAAACTCCCCGAGGGAATCTATAACTCAGTAGGCAGTACTTTGTGCTGTCAGAAAATGTACAATTTATCAAAATTTTCAGTCGTCTAAAATTTGAAGTTTATTTAAAACTAAGGTTTGTTCCTTCATGCAAAGCATTCCTTAGCTGGATTTGGATTTATATAATTTTGAAACTTTAGATTCATTATTTCAACTGTTTGGCTTATATTTTTTATGTATCAAACTTTTCGGTCTTAGTGTCACTGATGAGGAATGAATTTCCGAAATGTGCACATCTGGCACATCAAAATTTAACTGGTACTTGTATTATATATTTACCACCCCTGAGCGGGTACCCCTGCTGGTGGAGTAAAACTCCCCGAGGGAATCTATAACTCAGTAGGCAGTACTTTGTGCTGTCAGAAAATGTACAATTTATCAAAATTTTCAGTCGTCTAAAATTTAAGTTTATTAAAAACTAAAGTTTGTTCCCTCATGCAAGGTATTCCTTAGCTGAATTTGGATTTATATAATTATGAAACTTTAGATTCATTATTTCAACTGTTTGGCTTATATTTTTTATGTATCAAACTTTTCGGTCTTATTGTCACTGATGAGAAATGATTTTCCGAAATGTTAACATCTGGCACATCAAAATTTAACTGGTACTTGTATTATATATTTGCCAGGCACTGCATACTTATCCGTAAGGTCACCGGGAAGGTTATAAAGAGAGGGCCAAATTATTGATATAAACGTCAGGAAATGTGATCATGTGACCATTTCATAAATATCTCGGATTTGGAATAGAAAATATGCAAGTTTATGTAAAGTTTAATTTTTTTTAATATTATGATAACTTTTATCAATTTTATAATATAAAGTAATTTATCTTCGTTTTTAAAGCAAATAAATCATTATTATATGAAAGGAAGGCAGAAATGTCAAACCTCACCTGTAATGTACTTATTTATCTGACCAGCTAAATCAGTTAATGAGATTATAAATTCAACAACGTTGTTTGTTAGACATTAATATGCATTCGTAGATTCTTAATATAAGTGCACTTTTGATGTTAAAATCATTTAATTCAATTTTGATATAGAAACTATAAGGACTATTTTGTAAATTAAGTTTTCAAAAGAAATAAAAATATTGAACAAATTAAAAAAAAAAATTGTAATAACCTATTTCTAATAAGAAGGAAAAAAGAAGAAATGAATCCAATAAACACGATTTCGTTCTTTCTCAATAGAGATTGCAAAACGTTTTATGAGAGACAAAGATTGTGTATTAATCAGAGATGGCTTTTATGTCATATGAGAGAGAGAGAGAGAGAGAGAGAGAGAGAGAGAGAGAGAGAGAGAGAGAGAGTTGGGCGAAAACTGGATATTTTTTAAAAGAGCGAGAGGAGGAGAATAAGATCGGTAACTAAACACATTTAGAGAGAGAGAGGGAGAGAGAGAGAGAGGTTATGGCCTGTCAAATTGTAAGTTTTTCTACACTTTTATCAAGGGAGTTATTACAAAGATGGCCGAGGAAACTGTAATGCCCATAGAAAACAACTGACCAGCGGCACACAATCTACAAATATTCTCAAACATTTTAAATTTCGTCGTCATATTCAAAGGGAATTTGTCGTGTCTTTTATTTCAATCTCACATGGATAGATGGCATTCACATATTGACCAAATATGGAATTATTTAGCGTCAGCTATATGGCTGTATGTGTAGAATGATTGAGCGATCGTCTATACTCAAGATATGACAAGGTTCTGTAAAAAATTCTGATTAATAAGAATAAAGAAACAAATCAGCAAGCAAAGTTGCACCGTTTGTGCCAATTGGTATACCGATGGTAGGTTGAAAAATTACATTGCCAAGCACAACAAATATGTTGTCTATCAAGAACTCTAACATTTTGTTGAAGGTTTCTTCAGTATATTTTTGTTTGCAGTGTGTATGGTGTTTTACAAAATAACCAGAATCCCTGTTGAGCAATTGATATTTATATCTTGGTTTACCGTTTTTGTAAAAAAAATGACAAGTGAATGATTTGTTTTAGACGTACTTTCACTTTAGAATGAGGGATAGTGTTGTAAAGGGTGGAAAAATTTAAAGTTTTTTTTATACTTTTTACTGTAGATAGAGTATTAGAAAGAATATGGTTAATGTAGTTCTTTAGAAATTTTGAGAATCCATATTTGGTTGATGCGAGACGTAGAACAGACTTTTTCTAAATATGTCTGAAGGCCATCTTTGACGGCTTTCAAAATTTGTCTTAGAATTTCTGATAAATATTTTGGAGTACATTTAGAGGACCTGCAATATATCTTATTATCATCCTTCTTGGTTTCGACCTTAAGTCCAGATCTAGTACCACAAACGTTTGGCTTTGAAAGACGCAGAGAGAAAATATAATCAATATGGCAACTCCGTCTGATTTATATTTCAGTCTACGCAAGAACATTTTGGCATAAAACACAACTTACAGGTTAAAAAATGATATATTTGGTTTAGAATTTATCACATAATTTACATTCATTGTTTAACACCGATTTATTGAAAGGTCGTGTAATGAGTCGTGTAAGAAAGTTTCATTTGACGCTTCAGTATCATTTTATTCACTAAACTGACGTATCGACAAATTAAAAGGATTGTATTACATTACTTTTCATTACAATATTATTTTATTAAAAGACAGAGTAAAATAATTTTAACTATCTCTACAATGTTATTAATTTATAAAATTCTAGATGAATCTATGTTTTGTTGAAATTCATTTTGCAACTTAATTTAACAAATATTAGGCTTATTTCGTCCTTACCTAATTATATAAATTTGCTTTAACCATTAAATATCTAAATTTTTTCAGTTTAAATTACATGTAAAATTACATCAAAGCTTTCGATTGGTTAATATTTCCCATTCAAGGAAATTTTGAAGGAAAGAATTAAAATGCTATATTAGTTAATGGGCGTTTTTGCAGATCTAATTGCATAATATCAATTTGCGTTCTAGTTAAACATGGTGATGCCTTATTATGGTGAGTTTAAATTTTCGACTTAATATTACAGACTACTTTACAGAAAAAAGGTGACGAAAACTAATATTGTTGATCTTTTATAGCCATTAATACTAGAGATTTGAAAAGAATTTCCTTTTACGCTGCAGTAAATCGGTTAATTCCCCCAGTCACGGCAGACTTTTTGATATGTAATGATTAATTAAGACTCCTGACCGAGTGAAATAACAAGATTCTGACAAGTTGCATTTTGCGTAAATCTACAGTTCATAGTCACACAGTCGGGAATGTTTAAGATATATCCTATAATCACTATGATGTGCCTCGCGATCCATGTAAAAATACAAAGCGGACTAGGTTTGTAAACAAGTAAATTGTTAGCACAAATGTAAAAATAATTTAATTTTTGTTACGGAAAAGAATTTTACAAAAATTGATCAATTGATAATGCGCTTAAATCGATACCCTAATATGATTATATATTCAAGCGTTTATTCTTGTTCACCTTATGTAGTTTATTTTATTTTATAATGTTTCATTATTAATTTGCCTTTGAAATGGTACATATTCTATATAAATATATCAGTACCTTTACTATGTGATATCATGTCACACAGAAAAGTACATCACTAGTTATTGCTAATATTCAAACGCCCGTATACCCATAAGAATTTGATACTGTTCTTTAAGGTTGAGAACTTGAAACTTCATAATGATGTTTTGAAGAATTCAAAACCAAAAGAGGAGGAAGCCAAACATTGAGATAAGAGTTAAATTACATGAAGAACAGTTAAAACATTGAAAAAAGTTTGCATTGTAGTTGTATTCAATATTTTGATTTTAAATAATTCTTTTTAATTGAGCAAATCATTGGATTTTATTATATTTGTAAAACACTTTAAAATGAGGGATCGTTTTAAGCTATACGTGAAAGTTTAAAACGGGACATTAAAACGAAACAAGTCTGTTTCAATTCTTAACCAAAATTAATACAAAATTCTTTATAATGTAAAAAAAGTAACTCTAGGTGATCTCAAATAATTGACAGCCCAAAATAACAGCAACAATAACAATAACAATAATAATAATAATAATAATATAAATAATAATAAATTAAATAAGTAAGTAATTAAATAAATACATAAGATAATTATTTTTATTAGTACATTATACTATTGATAAGGATAATGATAGACGGGTTTATCAATGTCTAAAACTAAAAAAAATTACTGCTGTCTTATATAAAACCAGACAGACCGTATAAATATTTGGTTAACTTGATTAACCGCTTAATTAAAGTTTTTAAGTTCTCATGTGTTTACAGTTGTCGCTTTCTGTTAAAAGTATAAGTTTTTATTGATCCAGCATTCTGAAACAAGTAGGAAGTAGTATTTAATTGATTGTTAATGTAAGCGAGGTAACTCTTTGTGACAAAGAGTATACTACAATACGACGGCCATGCTTGATAAATACGAAAAACCACACAGATGTGGTTTTCAGACGTAGCTGATCGCACGAGTTTATTTTGCAGACGGATACGTTACACTCGTGCGCTCTTCGCACGAGTGTTATGTATCCGTCCGAAAATTTTATAACCAAAAAATATAGTCTTGAGTTTTATGTATGTAGACTATTAAATGATTGCTCCTTTACAACTTGTTTGTTTCTGCATTTGAGTATCAGGGACGGAACTAAACAGTTATAAAGCTAAGGAATGGCGAAAAAACCCGTTTAAAAACCGTTGTATACCACAAAAATATGCACTTCAACATATGCCTACACGCAAAATTGTAATATCTACAGAATTAGATCTTTAAATGTCGATGTTATCGGGTTTCATTTTAATACCAGGTATACAATAAAATGACACGACGAGACTTTTTGTTTTTATACACAGATGGTAACTGTCATTATTACACAGATATACCTAACGATTCTATCAATACTCATCTTTAGTCAAGCTTTTGGTGTTATCAAACGGTTTCAAATTCCTGTAGACAGACATTTACTTTAACGACAATGTTCAAATTACTTTCTGGTAAGTCTGTTATAATTTATTTTAATTTTCTAAACATAAAGACGGTGTCAGCTATGACAGTTAACTGCATGGTGCGGGTGATTTTTATTTATGTTGTTTTATAAAGCAAACATTTTACCTGTTTTAGAAAAGTGAAAAATCATGTATGTCCAAGGATTGATCTTAAAACTAAAGCTTGTATGTGTGAGGTGTGCAAGTGTGTTTAACGGGATGCTTCATCTGTAATAAAAGTCTAATATATGCCCCGGTGAGATTGAAACTCATGACCTTCCGCATTACCACTGATCCACCCAAAGAACGTATATATATATATATATATATATATATATATATATATATATATATATATATATATATATATATATATATAATATAATATAATATTATATAATATAATAATAAATAATAATAAACAATATTCCGATACTAGAATCTGCAGAAGGGATTAAAAAAAGACAGAGAAGTGAGAGACATTAAACGCACTATAGACCAATCGGCGACCACGGCCCCATAAAATTAAGTGAAAAATATGATAGTTTAGTAATAATTATGCAATCTCTGTTTTTCACTAATTAAAAAAAATAATTGATATGATAGAAATAAAAAACTCACAACATCAAGCTAGTAAATACAGAATAAACGAGAAATTAGGAAAATCTGTAAATAAAAAAAGTTTGACCACAAAATATAAAACTGTCGGATTTTGAAGGGAAATAATTAGTTCTGTAATGATGAAGAAAATAAAATAACAATTTGAATTTATTCAAAATCAAAAGGAAACAACTATGAATCATTTAAATTTCTATCCTTGGATTGTCATCATTTGGTATTTTCCTTAAGGAACAAGCTGATTAATATTACTTTTTTTATAATTTTATTTTATCTCAATATTTATTAGTAAAAAGGTAACGCAATTTAAAGTCACTAAAAATCTTACTTGGAGTATCGTAATTTTGTATGCTGCGTTTTCTTTTAGAACATAATGGTTCGAAGGTCATAAACTTGAGTGTTATATTCTTCGAGATTGCGCTTGTTGTCACTTCCTCTTTAAGTTCATTATCTTTTGATGTACCATCTGTAAAGCAAATGACCGTCGATCCTTCTATTGATAACTCAACAGCTTAAATAACAAAAAAAGAGCAGATATGAAACATTTATATTAGATAACTGTTTTTTTTTCTTACAGAGGCAGGTGCATAATGAATTTATAACGAATAGGGTAAAAATGTCTCATATCTACTGACTTGCATTTACCATAATAAAATAAGACTTTAGACAAGATTAATGACATATTTTGTCGAAAAAATATATTCCCTGAGCAAGGCTGTACGAAAAAAACTTTCAAGAGAAGAAAACTGTTAAAAGAGCGTAAAGTCGTTTGATTTTGAATCGTCCGATGAGAATTAAAAATTCTATAATGTTAAAAAATAAGGAACATCAATGAAATCTTAGATAATAGGTTCTGTAGTTATTATTGCAAATTGTTCTGGTAAGAAGATAATGTTAATAAACTTTTTTAACACAAAGTCGGACATTTTTGTTTCAATTAGTATTTGGTAACTTTTTCGATACACCTAGAATTGAACTTGTATATTTACTCAGTGTTACTCACTCTGGCGTCTACTTGGAGCTAAACATTTATTTAGTTTTCCAGAAGCCGGAAAACACGTTGTATTATCTTTTCATTGTACATTGGATAAACAATTCCATTCAAATAGTATTATAATTTAAATCACGTCATTGGATTACCTTCTCTCAAACCAGAAAAGGTTAATTCTGGGCAGTCCGGTAGACCTCCTTCGACAATTATAGACTGCAACTTATTAACCATTTCATTTCCATCCTTAGTGACGAATGCAGATGTATATTTTACTGAAAATGAGACAAACTGAATATCTAACGGGTGTACGAAATCTCATTTTCACATAACAGCTTCTTTATTTAAACTGTTGTTCTTATTATGCCAAAAATTGTAAATTACAAATTTATTTTTATCTTTAGAATTAATTAAAACGAATTGTTCTTGGGTCATATATGAATATTATCAAACATTCAGTGCTCTACAAAGTTCATCATTGAAGGGCAATTTAAATTTTAATAATCACCGTTTATCCAAAGATTGTTTTCTAATTTCATGAATTTTTATACATTTAAGCATCCCGCAACGTACACTGCTAGGGGCATCAAATTACCTAATTAAGGACAGTTTATTTGATGCTTTACTAATTGTTTTAAATTTTAAACAAGTTTATTACAAAAACTGTCAACGTATTATAGTTAAATCACTGCGATAGCTCGCACCCTAAGTGGAAGGTCGTGGGTTCGAACCCCGGCAGCGTCTGACCCAATACTTCAAAGTGGGGAATGACTGTTTTTTCGCCAAGCACTCGACATTACGAAATGACAGTCACGGTACTTTCGGAAGGGAACTTGAAATAAACGAGGTCCCGTCAGAGAACCCTGCTGTATAATGTCATTAGTACAACGCAAAAGCAAAATTTATGCACTTTCGCCTTTAGTTGGCGACGTCTCGATGTAAATGAAATATTCTTTTCTTGGACGTTAAACACCATTACTCAACTCAACTCTATTATATAAAGATCTCTATAAGTTCATGCAAGTTTCATGAAAAGATGCATTATCCGTGAATGCTTCTAATTATGATTTTGAAAATACATAATTTGTTTTGTTTTTTTTTACTCACTTGGATCGCTGTAGGTAACAAGAACATAGTTTGCTGGCTCCATCGGCGTTCCAATAACAGAGGACACTTTATCAACCGTCCATTTCGTTACTTCCTTAATTTCTTCCCTCATGGATGTACTTTTGTCAATGACAAATGATAGGGAACTGCCTGTTTTCACTTTTAAACCAAGAATGTTCTGGAAGATAAAACTCTCGGTGTTGAGTTGAGACGTTGAATCTTAATTTTGAAAAAAAAAAATGTTTCAGAACCACCTTTAAAACCCGCACAATTGCATAATCAAAATAATAATAATGATAATAACAATAATAAACAAAAAACCACTAAAAAATTATGTTGTCCAACTGCTAAAACATGTATTTTTTTTTTTTTTTTTTTTTTTTTTTTTTTATACAAGAAAAAAAAAAATTCTCAGAATTTACGAACTATTACTTTAAGTTTCTTAAGTAAATGCCTCGAGTCGATTTAGAAGATAATGGCATCCATCAAGCTTCATGATTTGTCACTTGGGTTGTGAACGTTTTTAAACACAAACATATCGGTGATTGGCCAATTCAAAACCTTTAAAAGGCACATAAGAAACCGGATTTTTGGTGAAACATTTGGGGTTCTACCACTAAGCACTTCCGGTTTAATTATTTCGCCTAAACGTGCAAAATCAAGTTGAGAAACATGGGTTATAGTGGGCAACATATATTCAGTATACGTTTTGTGACCGGTCTTCATTCTTATCACAAATATAAAATCGTAAAAGTTTTTGGGTTGTAAAACATTCTTCTAGTAAGTTGTGTTTTTACTATACCAAAATAACAAAAATACTGCACTTGACTTAAGTGCCCGTGTAGATTCGGAAAATATTTGTAACAACACTCCAATCTGTTGGTTTTTATTTTTTATATTTTTTTTATATTTTTTTGTTTACTAGTTTGTATAAACAAACTTATTTCGTGCTCTTGGTTACTATGGCTAATGCAATGCAAATACTTTTACGACTCAATTACCTTTTTGTAAGAAAAAGTCTTCAGTAGCTGAAATTGCACACGATGCCGCGTCATCATGTAAAAACCAATGTGGTGAAAATCTTGGAGATCTTGTATCTTTATTGATACCACATGTAGCTGTTATAGTTCGACTCGTATCCAATTCCCCACCATGGCTACATTTCCCAGTTATTCCTCCACTACCTACGTATACAATGAAAAAGATCTTGAAAGGTCATCAACATTTTACGATGGACCTGATCTAATAAGTTTAGACATTTCATCATCAAGATTTCTGTAATCAAACCCGATATGACTTACTATTTGGTTTACAAATTAATAACCAATCAAAGTTTCCAATACAACAAATTATCAATCTAAATTGCTGAATTAGCAAGTTATCCATCTACGACAATTTTGAACTGATTCTAATGAAACACTGAAATTGAACATTATCATACCAAAAAGATTGCATGAAGTACATATATTTGAATTTAAAGCTTTTTTCGTTATCAAGGCCGTGAACATTGTCCATTTATTTTAAGCAGTACAAGAAAGCATTTAAAACTCGCTTTGAAACTTTATCAAGTTAGAAAGATTGATTGATCGAATCGGGTTTTACATTCCAGTCAAGAATGTTCTATTTATACCAAGACGACACCAGCTATTAAGCAGTGCGCTCAGGGCTATGTATAAGTTGAGTTCCAAGCGTGTCATCACTGCCTTTTAAGGTCTCCTTCAAGGGACCCCGATACTTTTATTCCTTAATGCTCAGTGCTTGACAAAAGAATAGTCACTATGTTTTTTTCAAGTTTTCTCCTTCACGGCCGCGATTTGAGACCCAACCTCCCGCATACGAAACAACCAACTGAGCTTTGTAGTGGTATAAGTTAGAAAGAAAGTTTAAGGGAAAGAAGAAAAAAAGCTTGTAAACTACTAATCCAATAAGCACCAACTACACATTTCTACACATTTTTTGCCCTTGTATAAAATATCAAGGCATAGTTTTCGTTTGCCCGATATTTCGTTATTCAATAAATAATGCAATTTTCATCGTCGTTTGTATTAGCTTATCACTATAAAATCCGTCTCAATATTGCACAAACAGCTCTTTCACAATTCAAAATATCAACAGTTTCAATGTCAAAATCACTTACGCATATAAATACCAAAACATATACCGCGTCATCACATATAACTTCGCGATTAATTTTAAGGTTTTTCTTTCAGAGCAATAACTCAAAACTGCTCCGTAAATTAATACGGTACTGTCATATCTCATTACCCAATCAATCCTATTGTTTCACATGTTTGGTAAATACATTTCACAATCATTCTGATTTTTTTCTATTGATAAGGATATCAAGAGTAAATAGCAAATTCATTTACAATGCTTTCATTTATCACTTCTTCTCAAACTCAATACTTTTCATGAAACATTTACGCTTATCATACCGATTCAATTTCACTTACCGCGTATAACACTTTTCTACCGCATTCATTCCACTCTCAACGTTAGCATATGTAACAGCTACGTTACAACAGTCTGAAAACAGCATTTGGATATGTTTTAACTAACCGATCGCAATAATTCCCACCGCCTTGGTGCATAATGATAAAGTGTGCGTTTCGAAAGCAGACTGTGGGTTAAACCCCGACAGGGATCATACTTGACGTTTAAAAAACTGAATTATAACGCCTTTGCCTTGCGCTCCGCATTTAGTAGTTAGAACATGTACTTAACGACACAGGGCAAGATAATAAATATGGGAATAGTATGTTTATCTGTTGTGTATGGACTATGTTAACTAACAAATGTCGTCCAAATTGTGCTGGTACATAAAAAACAATAACACACAATTGCTCATGTCTTACATACACGTGACCATGTTCTTAGATTTACCCATTTAGATTAAAAACTTCGCTCTGGTCGTAAATAAGTGGGAATAAAACGATGAAGCGTCATGAAACAACATCAATCAATCAATTCATCAATAAATCAATCGATCATTTGATCATTTAGCCCTATTAATCTGTATTGCACTTACTGACAGGTTTTTGTATGTCTTGTCCGCTTCTGTATCCGCTCGTAAGTTTATCAGTAACAATAATGTTGTTTTCACAGGAACGTCTGCCTATGCTAAAATTATACAATTTTTTTATTAACCTTTCATCACGAGAAACTAATTGTTTGCTTTATAACATAAGCGATTAAAAAACAAACCTGAAAAATAAAATTAAATCCGAAAGTACTCAACAATATTTTATCAATTGTTGTGTTAATGACAATTACTACATCATAAGATACTTAAATGTGTAAAATTAATTTGAAGCGGTTGATTCTAAGTTAGGGAAAACCGGGATACCCGAAAAAAAAAACCATCGAATGTCAGAAAGTGAACTGAAAGACTTCCTTCCATTAGAATTGCCTAGAAGTAAGTTGAACCTAGGTAATTATAGAAAATGAAACCAGTTGATAAACAACGTCATGATGGAAGTAGCAGATAAGGTTGTAAAACTCTGTTTGTGTTTTCGATAGCCTAAATAGCAGTTATATAATTTGCTAAACAGCATAAATCATCGAAAGTCGTTCTGATCTTTGCAATAACATCTTGGAACATTGATTATTAAATTTTTGAATTTCGTTTAGAATAAGATTTAAAACATTTCACTTTGATAAATTTTAACTTTCTCAGATTTAGAAAAATTAGTAAAGCGATTAATGGCTAAAGTTTAAAAAAAGAGATGTGAGCACGCGCTTAAAGTGACGAATCGCAGTACCTTGCACCAACAAGGTTCGAATCCAAAACTCACAATTTGAAAAATCAATGTATGATTAAGTGTATCATTTCGATTGCAGAATGTGTGCGCTTTTCACTGAGTACTCTGCTTACCTGCACCAGCCCAGAACTGACATCATTGATATCAGTATGAGATTCATGACACCATTACCCAACTCATTTTAAAAATAAATTAAATGAGGCGTAGAACTTACCTGTCTATTCTGTAATCTTTACTGATGCATGCAGATGTGAAAAATCCCGCGAACGCGAATTCTATCTTATCACTTTTGTTAAATTTCCCTAAATGAAAAAAAAAAAAAAAAAAAAAAAAAAAAAAAAAAAAAAAACCACAATAAATAAAATAATTTTAATGCAATCGCCGATGATTTGAATTATTCCTTTTAAGCGGTTTTAATTCTCAGACATTTATAATGTATTTGAAAAATTCACTCTTTATTTTTAGAAAACTCACTGACGTGATCAGTAACACGTAGCTATTTTTCGTAACAAACAGTTACATTCATTGACAGATGACAATTTACGCCGAAAAAATCATATCTTAATATACTACTCTAATTCTCCCTTCTTCCTTCTTCTCCTCTCCTCATCCTTCTCCTTCTTCTCCTTATTATCCTTTTTCCCTCCTCCTCCCTCCTTTGTCTCCTCTCCTTGTATCGTCCTCATCCTTTTTATCCTTTCTCTCCCTCCTCCTTCATCTCTCTCTCTCTCTCTCTCTCTCTCTCTCTCTCTCTCTCTCTCTCTCTCTCTCTCTCTCTCTCTCAAATACACCCACACCTTCTTCTTTTCTTCTCTTCCGCCTCCTCAATTTCTACCACTACTGATAATAATAATAAAAATAATAATAATAATAATAATAATAATAATAATATTATTATTATTATTATTATTATTATTATAATTAATGACGATAATGGCAAAAAATTATTAAAATGTTATTTCTGGTATATAAGTTTGAAGAGCTAATTATTCCTGGTGCAGTAAAAAAAATTAACATACCTTAATCTTTATTTATTTCTCTTCCATTCATTTCCACCCAATTTGTGTTGCTGTAAAATGATTGCAGTGTGTAAAGATATTGTCCAATCCATGCTTTTATAATGTCCAAATCCGGTGTGTTCTTGGATGTTTCTTCCTCAATTCTTTTACGTAGAGTAACTAAATAAAAATGTCCTGTATGACGAATAAATATAAATAAATAAATAAATAAATAAATAAATAAATAAATAATTGAACAGACACACACACACACACACACACACACACACACACACACACATAATTATGATGTACCCTGTAAAAGATTTATGTACACCGAGAAGCAGGCGAACGGTACACGGACAGAGTACGCGGGGCCGTGTAACCTACCAAAAACCTGTATTACGTATTTGTCACCCTTCAAAGCAATATATTAACTACCAGTAAATAAAAAAAAAGAAAACAATTATGTTACTAACATTTAATGTATCCTATGTATTTACTAACATTCAATGTAAATTAGGATCCCGATTTTTTTCAAATAAATACTCGCTGAATATTTTTTGTTGCCAATCGATAAATTTTGTTGATATTTGATAGCACTAGTTTGGTTCTTTTAACTTCAATTTCGTTTTTATACTTACTTGCAAACCTTGTTGTCAGTATGTTTGTAAACTGTAACTTAACGACGCAATGTAAAGAGTTACTTCCCTTGTGCCGTTTAATGTCGCGTGAGTTTATGTACCCCGGCAGATTTACGAACAATATGAATGGAGTAATTTTTTTATTAATAAATTTAATGGTAAATAATTAAAATAAATATGTAACTAAAAATATATAATTAAATTAGTCCAAATAGATAAATAGACAGATATATGGATAGATAGATAGATAAATAGATAATTAGATAGATAGATAGATAGATAGATAGATAGATAGATAGATAGATAGATAGATAGATAGATAGATAGATAAATAAATAAATAAATAAATAAATAAATAAATAAATAAATAAATAAATACCGGCTTTAATTTCTTCTCCGTTGAAACTTATCATTGCCTCTGTCTTTCTCTCCTCCTATTGATAGATAGATAGATAAATAGATAGATAGATAGATAGATAGATAGATAGATAGATAGATAGATAGATAGATAGATAGATAGATAGATAGATAGATAGATAAATAAATAAATACCGGCTTTAATTTCTTCTCCGTTGAAACTTATCATTGCCTCGGTCTTTCTCTCCTCCTGTACCTTATTGCATTCCCTGCTAATATCTTGAATCGTTTTTTCAAATCGCTCGAATCCGTCTTTATCTAAAACTTTTAAAGTAAATGTTTGATGTTCTAACAATCCAATTTATAATGAGTAATATGTAGTATATAAGAGTTGAGAGGTCTCGGTTGTTTAGTGGTCTAAATCATGTTTACGAATCACAGGTTTGTCACCGCCTGGGATCGCATAGATGTTGGAAAGATATTAGTGTGGGGAAGTTTGAGAGTTAGCTTGCTGAAGATCTAGACACCAAGGTTTCCTCCACAAGAGAGAGAGAGAGAGAGAGAGAGAGAGAGAGAGAGGAGAGAGAGAGAGAGAGAGAGAGAGAGAGAGAGAGAGAGAGAGAGAGAGGGGGGGGTTGCACTAAACGAATTTAAATGGCGCAAACTTTAATAGGAATAAATCGTATGTTTTTCTCATCGGTTCATTATCGAACTTTAGAAATTTTATTCAATATATTTTCCTGTATTCAAAAGTAAAACGTAATACTTTTTTTCATACATGCAGGATGTAAATATATAATACAGTTAAGTTGTAAGCTATTTGCTGTGTTCAACGTCAATACATATATTGTAGATAATAATGTGCATCTCCAGAAAATATACGTTCGCATTTAAAACTTTATGATATTAAACATCACAAAATGTTTTTGTTATATAATGAAATGTCAAATATATATATATATATATAAATGTGTGTGTGTGATATCCTTAATAATAATAATAATAATAATAATAATAATAACAGAATATCGAGGCGTCGACAGTTAATGATGAAAGTGCAAAAATTTTGCTTGTGCGTTGCGCTGATGGCATTACTAGTATACAACAGGGTTCTTTATCGTGACACGCCAGCCATAACACGATACCTCGTTTATTTTAAGTTCAAATCCGAAAGAATTGTGACTTTCGTTTCGTTATGTCAAGTGTTTGGCGATAGAACAGTCTTTACCCACTTTCAAGTATTGGGTCAGATTCGACTGGGGTTCGAACCCACAACCTCCCACATATTGAGCGAGCACTCTACCAACTGAGCTACCGCAGTGGTCCTCACTACGGAAAGTTCTACATTAAAAGAAGCTGTTTACAATGAAATTGTTAACTCAACGATATTGGATGCTTAGGCTTATCAAGGCCCTTAAAAAGATTTATAGCCTTCGCTAAAATCTTTGTGTTTGAATCTTTTTTAAATCCCTTAATTGTTTTTTAAACGTGTCGGATAGTTAGCTAGACAAAATCGGATCTTTAAGATTCTTTATGCCGAGCTTAAATATGCTTAAAGGTGCGCGTAAAGATGCTTAAAGATGGCTTGAAGGTAAATCAAAGGCACTGTCATATTTAAGCCATCTTTAAGCCTGGCTTAAAGATAGTTTAATGACGTATTGTATATTACAGGTAGTAAGATAACTTTAATTTATCAACCTGCGAATCAATTTGGCTAATTATGAGTTGGATCCTGTTAATTACAGGTGTGGGTCTAAATATATAACAAATACCAGTTAAATTTTGATGTGCCAGATGTGCACATTTCGGAAATTCATTCCTCATCAGTGACACTAGGACCGAAAAGTTGAAAATAATAATAATAATAAAAAAAAAAAAAAAAAAAAAAAAAAAAAAAAAAAATAAGTAAAACTCATCTAAGTAATGAGTCTAATAAACAAAATGATAAATAATAATTTTAATTATCGGTTCATGTCAAACTGATGTTAATTCCACTTCATTAATTAGTTTTTCCGTAAAATAGTCATAGAAAGTTAAACTACGAGTTCCGATTTGACTTATTATAGTAGTTGGTAAGTAATACTCTGTGGAGGCACATTACTGGTACGATCACAATACGTGAGCCTCGATAGCGACCTTTTTGATTTGGATTTCTAGAGATGTATTAGAAAATCACCGATATCTACCTTATAATGGAATGGAATTTTATGGAATTTTCGCCACAGGCATATTTTAGTACGACGGAAAAAATAAGTGAAAACTAAAAATCGTTACAGGTATGAATGGATAAATAAATAAATAAATAAATAAATAAATAAAGGATAGTCGATGAATTGATGTTTGTGGGGATAACTTTTAAGTGTTTTATTCATGGATGATTGATTCTCAAACTTTTTATCAATCTCTAGTTTCTCTCAGAATCAAAGTACTTCAAGTAATTTCCTAATATAATCAATTAACCATGAATAGCCCGCTATTTTGGACCTAAATACATGGTCATAAAAGGATTTATTTTTAAATTTGAATAATATATAACACAGAAATGGTAAATCTGTAGAGGAGAAAGTCCGAATAACTCTCCATTCCTTTTAAGGAATAGAGAGTTATGAGGATTTTCACCTTATTCAATTACACCTTAATTATAAGCAATTAATTAGGAAACAATAACTCTCCATTCCTTTAAAAAGTGCTCAGTAACAATGGATTAAGTACTACCCATTTGATGCAAATGATTGGTATACAATAACTATAAGGGTGACAGTTTGTGTATAATAACTCTCCATTCCTTACCTAGTTATAGGCCAGTGTATTACAACAGGGCTTAGACTTTACAGAATGAACAGTTCTTGTTTCACTTATTAAGCCAAAGGTGAAAAGCATGCAAATTATGCTTCTTTCTTTTTAAATCAGTAAATATTGACTCATTCTTCAAAAAGTCTTCGAGTGATGAGGACAGTGTATTTGTTACACAGAGTACATTATGTACAAACAGCGATGATAATGACACCGACGATATCATTGATGGAATTTTGGATATGCAAGATGAAACTTAACTGTAATATAAATTTAAAATGATTTTCTGTGCAAATGGATTATTACTTACCGTGACACGTTTAATGTTTAGTTGATAAAAGGCTTTAATTAAAAAGCAATTCCATCGTGATCAATTGGATTGTTCACAACTTGGAAGTGAATTATTACATTCACAAGCAATTTTTTCAGTTGGATTATTCATTACGGATTGTTAAAAATTATTAAAATTTTGTCTAGAAACATGGTGTTACTTTATTTTTCCATGTGTTAATTAATCACTTATTTTCAGGAATGGGGAGTAATTAATGTTAATTCTCTATTCCTGAAAAATAATGGAGTCTTAATACAAAGGATGACGTCATGGGTGTATTTTAATTCTCGGTAATCAGTCCAGTCAAAGCAATTGTGTACATAACACATTTTTTTAATTCAAAAATTTGACAAAAACACATAAGAATTAAAAGAATAAAAATGCACAACAGGACTGTGAACACTATATTAATACCCTTCATTTCAACATGTTCAATATACGTTTATTATCATTTGAATTTCTTTAATTGAAAATTGATAACCTTAAGCTGGTAGGGTGAAAATAGGGATTATGATTAAACCGGGCTGGAACTTGTTGTTTAAAAAGTGCATCGAAAGGTTCAGGCCAGTGAAATGTAAATGTTATTATTCAACAATCGCTTATACATATAAATTTGATAACAATTCGAGGACACTTTTCACACAAATATCAATCTAAAGCTTATTAGCTATTTATAAATATTTGTTCCTCTCATTACTGCTGTTTCGGTATATCTTTATATTTCGGTATCCCATTATACCTCTCTCTCTCTCTCTCTCTCTCTCTCTCTCTCTCTCTCTCTTATATGCCTTTAAAGCTATCCCTGATCAATTCACAATCTTTGCTCTCATCAAACATCGAGGTCAATTTGCTTCATTCGTTTTTTTTTCTGCCTAATTAGAGATTGTTTATTTTAATATATTTATTTTTATTTTGTTTAATATTTTTATTTCTTTTAAAATGTATATGTGTATCCAATATTATTATTCATTTCAATCAAAAACTAAATTAGAATTTTCAATTATAAACAAATTAAATTTACAAAATAGTCTCAAAAACTTTTTTTCTATATCAAAAATGAATGAAACAATTTCAACATCAGAACTGGACGTAGATAAAGATTCGACAAAAACAGAATAATGTCTAATTAGTAACTTTTTGTTAAAATTACAATCTAATTAACTGATTTTGCAAGTCAGATAAATAAGTATATTATATGTGAGTTTTGACATTCTTGCCTTCCTTAGATATATTAATGTTTTTTTTCTCTAGAATAAAAGATTGATTAATTTCTATATAAAATTAATAAAAGTTATCATAATATTATAAAAAATTATTATAATATATAAAATAAAATATTAAAAATGGAGTAAAGCTACATAAACTTGCATAAGAAATGGTAAGAAATTTCCTTAGGTTTATAAAAATCGTTTGTCCTTTTATATACATCCTACCCTGTTCCCTAATGGTTAAGGATGCAGTGCCTGGCAACCAATGGATAATGAGTTCTTGCCCCGCTCAGGACAAGTGTTCTTGGTAAGATGTAAGTCATTGAGTTATGATATAACGTGAGGTAATTATTACCGATAATAATGACAAAAATTAAAATCTAAAAATAAAAAATAAAGATATTAAAAGTATTATAAATAAATATTGAAGTATAATTTTTAGATTTGAAAAAATATGCAGGAAAATAAATAAAATATGAATTATAAACTTTTAAAAAATATCATTTTGTATAATTTTTTATTTTTTTTGAAAAAAATAGATTTTTTTTTACTTATTTAATAAATAAAGTAATAAATAAAGTAATAAATATTCATTTCTACCAATAATAATTTTTAGTGTTTAAAGGAGCCTAAAGACGGCTTGAAGATGGCTGAAAATTTCAGTGCCATTAAAGCTGCATTAAATTGATCAACTTTCTGATTTTTTTTATTTTCTGAAAATATATTTTTTTAAAAAAGATATCTTCTAACCACGATCCGTGACATTCATTTTCTAAAATTTCATTTCTTTAAACTGTAAATAAACAGAATTCTCTGACCGGTTTGTCAGTGTTTTACGATGGTAATTATGAGCTTTGAGCATGCGCATGGATGTACGGAAAGCCCTAGAATCGAAGGTGAAACATAACAGATTGCATTAATTGTCCTCCATTAATATCCAGATGCATTTGAAATGGTGTTATGTATCCCTTACTAAGTCACAAATGACAAATTCAACGAAGTTCTGTGTTTAATTTATCGTATTTCACCGTTTTGAAAGTTGTGTTTAAATGACCCGGGTTTTGATGACATAACCATGTTCTAATATTAGATCCCAAATGCTGCATCTCGCTGGGTAAATACTGCAATTTCTGTATTTATTCGAGCTTTTCTCATTGAACCAAATGTAACATTGTTCATTAGGAACATCATTTATAAGACTAGCACCGTCTTATTTGTTTTTTTGGAAAACATAAGCCATCTTTAGTCTTACATGTAGCATAAAAGTAGCTTGGAGACAATATTAAAGCAACTTAAAGATAGCTTAAAGATGGCTTAAAAACTTATTTAAACCATCTTCAAACTACACTGAAAGATGATATTTCGTCTTGTGAAAGTTGGCAACCGGCCTCACTTCCTTAATAGAATTTTTACGTGTACAACTAAATTGAATTCATTTCATTTTTATTTATTTATTTATTTATTTATTATTTATTTATTTATTTATCTTTTTACTCATTTTTTAAATTTTTTATTTTTTCCTTCAAACAAGTTTTTTTTATATTTTTATTGCGGGGTTTGGTAAAGAGGATTTTTATAAGAAACCGCTTTAAAGGTTATGTATCATCCTTTTTTATTGATATTAACATCATCGTAAATATTACGGTGAGAAAAAACGGGGTTTCTTCAGAAAACCTAAATTTCTATAACTCAGAGTAAAATCAACGTATGTGTGAGTGTGTGTGTGTGTGTGTGTGTGTGTGTGTGTATGAGAGAGAGAGAGAGAGAGAGAGAGAGAGAGAGAGACTTTAAAAACTATGCACGTTAAATCGATTTAAATTCAGACTTATTTTTACAATCGTTTCATAGTAAGATTTTTAAGATTAAGTTATGTCTTTTTTGCAACCTTTATTGGATCTATTCATGACCAATTTTGTCATAACTACAAATTAATATCGTTCGTGTTTAACATGGCATATGGGAATTCTAATCAGTAAAAAGATAAACAAAACTATTAAGATTGTTGATTTGCTACGATCACTTTAAGATAATTTTATTAGCAGACAAATGTTAATCTTGGTCCAGCGAATTGGGTTGAATTCCTAAAGAGAAAATTCCCTTTTACGCATAACGAACTATTGCGTGAAATATCTTTTGATAGCTACACGGTTCCACGAAAAGGGTCATGGTGGGGAAATTGTAATCTAAATTTTCCACTAGTTATATAAGACTTACCATTGCTAAAGAATAACTTGACTTTCTTATACGTAATCCCTGAGTTATTCACCAACTTTCCTTCTTTCGTTAAATACTGAATTGCTGCTTGATAAATTGCCTGCCTTGTAATACTTGCATGATTCCATGATCCTTCTGCACCAGGAGAATGAGAATTCGGCATAAAACACACACTTTGTTCAAGACAAGCTAGTCCAATAATAACAACAACGATGCTGAACACCATTTTTACGATTTATCCAATTAAAACGTTTAATATTTTTGTCCTGTTAATATAAACTTCAAGATAGCATTATATTATTCCCGTGGTGTTTGAAAGATTCCACTCATTTAAAACGTTAATTGACCCGAACTAAACTAAACAACCCAAAAAACGATATAACGTGCAGTAAGTTTGAGTCACGAATAAAAAACCTTTTCAAGCCTGGGAAATCCCATACTGCGTTACCATAAATATGATATCGAGAAACGGTGATGCAGTTTATATCTGCAAATAAAACATGCACTAACCTTATTTAAACATGGGATATCCCAGACTGTATTGATGTAGTTAAAAAAATGCTTACAAAATTGTTGGTATGAAATATGTAAAACAGAATAATCAAAAGAAAAAAATGACACCATATCTCCATAAAAGTAATTTTGGAAAAAAAAAATTCTAAAAAACTCGTATTTCAAAGAGGGTGATTCTGCATTTAAACCAGTTAAATTTAAAACGTTATGATCAATGTGTCACATTTATCAGATAAAAATGGCTGCGTTGTATATCCACAAGCTCTGTTACATGTTATAAAATACGAATTTGCAATTATGGGATCTCTAATTGTCTAATTCTGCATGGCAAGGTTTTCTTTTGGTATTGGCAGTGTCCGTTTGCATGGCATAAAACTTTGCCTGTCCTTGTTGAAGAATCCCTATCAGGATTGTAGGAGAAATATTTTTTCAACAAAATAATAATATAAATATAATGTATTAGAACCGGAGTGGTAAAAGTCTATTTGACTATTTATACCAGAACTGTTTTCGTCAGACCATGGCAACAAAAAATATTATTACTCTTGAGAAAATTGATTTAAGAACAAGATTGCGTTTGTCTGAGAAATGCAATCGTTTTATATAATTTGCCTTTCACTGGCAAGCAATTAGGTTGTTGCTAGCCCATCCAGTTAGTATGCTGCAGTCAAGCACACTATTTACCAAACTAAATTGTCTTTACAGCGGGTGAAACAACCAATAGCCTGGCCTCTCAATGTGATTTACCAGACGGCGAAGCAGTGTTTTAAATTTTAAAGTCCATATAGAACCAGCCCGGGTTTGGACCGATGACCTTCCGCCCTTCATGCAGCCACTCTACAACCGGGTTACTGATCACATATGCAAATCAACTTATGTTACTTATTTCTATATTCATTTTAATATAAACAAATCTTAGTAGTAACGTCACTAGGGAAGACAATGCTAAAGAAATCTTGGTGGTTGCCTTTACTACAACCAAGTACGCATATTTTACTGTGATTAATTAATGAAGATTTAAAAATACAAATTTGATACAAATTTTGGGCTTATTCCATTTTTGAATTTGATACGATTTTCTGTTTTGGATTACATGCTTTTTATTATATTATAAGTTTTACCGTGAATGCCGTTTTTTTTTACTACTTTATGTAATAACCTTTCTCGCCGTACCGAATCGAATGCTTTTTAGGTCTATAAATGCTGGAAATATTTTTTTCTTTTTCTTTTGAAAATCTATCAAAGTTTTAAGAATAAAAAATATGATCAGATGGTCTGCGTTTTTTTTTTTTAATCCAATTTGGTTCTCTTAGATGAGGCCTTGATTTTTCATTAACTCGTAAATACGGGTATTGAGTATTTTAGTAAATACTTTCTATACAATTAGTAACTGAGATACCTCTATAATTAGCAGGGCCATATATGTGTTCCTTTTTATGAATAAACGTGATGAGGCTTTCGTTCCACTGGTGTGGAAAATGTCCTGAATCTAAAACAATGTCAAACAATTTCACAAGCGGATTAATTCGTTCATTTATACCATATGTTAACATATCATTACAGATGTTGTCGGCTGCGGCACCTTTTCAAGTTTTTAAAATTACTCATGTTTTGCATTATTTCTGTTGGGGTGATTTTCTGGTTCAGTAGTTGTAGGTGTTCGGTGTTTCTTAGTGTGTTAGCTTCTTATATTTTTATATTCTTTAAGATGTCAACATGTTGATTATTATTTGTGATTTGTTTAGTTGTCAGTTCTTTGTAATATTTAATGAAGTTAGTTATTGGTATATCTTCTTTTAAGTTATGTTTATTACGGTTAGGTTTGTTTATTATAGTCCAAAATAAATTGTTGCTGTTTTTGGCACTTTTCAATTTGTTTATCATTTTGGAATTAATTTGTTCTTCCTCATACCTAGAATGTTTTCTGTATTTTGATCTTAATCTAAAACAATTTTCTGATCTTGCTGTTACTTGGATTTTTGTTTAAGAATTTTTCGTTTTTTCGTAGTGTAGCTTTTAGACCCCTTCATGATTGGGAGTACCAGTGTTTTTTCTTTTGTTTTTTATGAGTATCATGATTGGGATATACAAGTTTTAGTGATTTTTCGGCCGTTTCTATGATAATGTCTTGTAGATGTCTAACAGCTTCATCTGCATTATTAAATGATTTGTTAAAAAACATTTTAGTTTAGTTTTAATATCTTGGTTTGTAATTGTATTTTGAAATTTAAGTTTTGATTCTTCTGCCCAAACAAACTTAGCTGGTAAATGATCTAGGTCAGTACAACTTGAACGAGTTATTGAAAAGAGTGTTTTTTACATCAGTTTATAAGACAATAGTTTGATATTGTAGAGATGTTATGTACTTTAAATGTTTATAAATTATTTTAGAATTCTTTACAAACAATAATGTAGTATAAGGCACTGCAGCCATTATAATTATAACAAGTGAAATTGCCAAATAAATCGCCTATGTATCTACCATTAAGTATTCTAAGACTTGTCTTTTTGCATAAATTCAATAAAAAACGACCACTTTTATTTGAGTGTTTTGTATCCATATTGCTTTTTGGAATATTTGAAGTGTTTCGTGGTTTCATTAATTATAAAATCTTCCTCAGGTTTTGTGTAGGCAGTAAAACCTCCTTGAATAATAATAGATCCAAGATTCGAGTTCTTGTCAATGTCACAACGTAACTGTGCGTAAGAATTTTGTATGTCAGAAACATTACCTTTTGTGTGTTCTGGGGAAATATAAACTGTTGCTATGTAGTGATCTTTAAATAGTTTGTAAAAAGTTTTTTTCAAATTTAATCAAAAGTATCAAAGAAAAACTTTGCAGATATAGTTCTTCTATCAATTATGCATAAGATAAATTAATATATCTGTAAGATAAAAATACTCCATTATTACAGCAGATTAATATGGAATTATCTCCTAAATGATTTATATTAATTAGTAAAATAGATTTCATCATAAATACCAAATTAAGATCAAAATTATTTTATGTTATGCCGATCCCAGCACATAAATATTTCAACTATGAATGACAAAATTAAAATGTTTACAGAGAATGTTCATGTTGTTGCATAAAAGTTACTAAATGTTCACTGAGTAATAAAAAAACAATTATACTAGTATATATACAAATATATTAGAAAAAATCTTTATATGGCATTCATCTCTTAAGCAAATAGATTCTAGTAGACTGGAAATTTCTCAATTGTTGCTACAGAATTAGGGTCATCAAAAACAAATATAACAAGACGTTAATAAGAATAAATTCTCATGCTAATTAACAGTCATCAAATATTAAAACAACCATATCAATATATATAAAATTAGAATAATCTTCATAGACTATTTGTCTTTTTTGGAAATAAAAAAATTCTAAAAATGTAGGTAGCGTATGAAAACTTATCGTATATTAAATTAAAATATTTACACAATATGTCAAGAAAGAATTATATATATATATATATATATATATATATATATATATATATATATATAATATAATATATACACAAACATATATATCCATCATCCATGATAACAATCATGTAGATCCTCTCACCATTATATATATATATATATATATATATATATATATATATATATATATATATATATACTACATGCATTTTTGTTTTATTAAAAAGTTGCAAAATAAACAAGAATTACTAATAGCATGTCCATATATTAATATTTAAATAACTTTAAAAGGCAAAAACAGCGTTATGATGTTTGTTTCACCTTTATCTGATAAAAAAGGTTATGTTGTGAGTTTTGTCAAATAACACAAAATATATTGTTCAATATCTGCTTTTAAAATGCCTTAGTTTAAGTCTTGTCTGTTGGCATCGTTAAAAACCTTGTCTGCCCCTATTGAAGCATTTTGATCAGAAGTAAAGGAGGAATTTTTTCAGCAGGGTATTATTAATATTATAATGTGATGCGCCAGAAGATGAAGCAGCATTTGAAATTAAAATTTATGTAAGACCAGCCCGGATTCAGACACATGACATTCGGCTCTCTTTTACTTTGATTATTGAATGAAGTTTCTAAAAAATAATCTGGAATAGAAGGACAGGCATGGTGTTTAACGCCAAAATAATATCACATAAATCGATGCGGTCAGTCTGAAATGATTGTGGAAGCTGGAGTTTTCGGAGAACAACCGACCATTGGCAAGCAAACCGACAAACGTTCTTGTGATTAGTAAGCACCCGCTTCCGAACACTCAGCCACAAAACTTCCCGAAAAAAAATCCATGTAAGAAAAATAAGTATATAATATAAAAAAATATAAAAAATTATTATCCATAGTTTAAAGAAGAGTCTAAGTTTTTCAAAATAACGTAATTGAATTATGTAACAGTTATATAGATCAAGCATTATATACAAAACTCTCCACTTTTCGTTTTTAAGAAATATGAGTATCCTAAGTATCTACTGTATTATCACTGACTCTTAAAATCTCGGCGATATTGAGTGTAAGGAATTTAAAAGAATAATAAAATAAATTTATTTAATAATAATAATAATAACAATATTAATAATAATAATAATATCCATTTTGAAAATAAAAAGAATAATTATATAAATAGAAATATAAATAAATAAACAAACAAATAAATAAAAAAAATAAAAAATAAAAAATAAATAAATAATAATAATAATAAATAAATAGAAATACAGTAACAAATTAATAAACAAATAAAGAAATCATTGATAAGTAAAAAAATAAATAAATAAATAGATAAATAAATAAGAGGAATGAAAGAAAAATATTTTCATTCTATGAAACAATTTTTTTATACCGATTTGTGCCTTTCCGAGAAAATGCAATTTTTTCTATATGTGTGACGCTTATATACCTCATTGAAAGATACGTATATTTTCAGTCGTAAAGCAGTTGAGTTACGAAAGGATACTGAAATCATGATGTTGATAAACGTCGCATCAACTGAACAAGCGTTTGTATACTTGAGATGTTCGAGTTTTTGTTATTGTTTTTTCTCGTACTAGCGCGTATTCAAGGCGTTCTTTTGTTACGAAGCTTACCCACCGAGTAAGTATGCCGCAAACAAGCCGTTTCCAAAGTATCATTATCCTGGCACAAGGGTTAGAGAGTCAATAAATATTTTCTCAGTCTGAACGTTATGAGATAGCCACTCAAGTTTTCGTGTTTTACATATGAACAAGTTGTAGTTTGAACCAACGATTTCAAACTCTCGAGATGGGTGCTATACCAACGAGCCTTCGAGTCGGATTTACAATAATGAGGAGTTAAATTAAAGTAATAACCCAATGATTTGTAAATCTTTAATTTGACGGGCAAATAAAATAAATCAAAATATTTACATTTGCACTGCGATTCTTCTAAATAACTTATTTTGAGAGGAATGGCATTCATATGGACTGTAAATGCCTTGATCACTTGACTGGCGTATGAATACATAAGCTGCAATACACATGGAACTACAAATGAAGGAACTACAAATGGCTACTTTGTTTACCTTTTTAAGATGCCGGAAAAACGAGATTTTACCTACTTAATTTTTATAGCTCATAATATAAAAAATCCCAAAATTTTAATGCAAAAGTATTCAAATAAAAATTAAATATGGCTGAAGAAAATAAAAACAAATAATATATTTAAACAAAAAAATTCTGCAGATAAATATTTTACCGTCTGCTATCCCTTTGAGCCGTTTATCGGGATATACCTAGATTATCAGTGACTATGGAAAACAGTTCTGAACCTGAATCTGAGCTAGAATTCCCGCTGGGAAATTTTGATTTATATCCCCCAGAAAGTTGGGAAATGTCGTCCAGTGATGAGGAGTTTCTTTCAACAATTAACCTTCATGATTTAGAAATACTAGCTGCCGGTTCCGTTGCCATTGTACAACAACCAGTAGAAGAAATGCGCCCTCCAGCAATTCCCTCCGCTGAGCCAGAACCCAAGAGATTCAAATCTGTACCCAAAGATGAGCTCGAGATACTGTTTGAAGCCAGACAGGCTCCAGCAACCAAAATAAATACCATCTGGGGCATGAGAATTTTCCAAGGTATATCACATACCACCACTTAACAACCAAAGAAACAGATCTATCATTTAAATTAAAAAAGTTCATAGTTTTACCTAAATTTTAAAAAATGCAATATTTGAAAAGAAAAAAAAATACAATAATAATTTAACATTATATAAAAGGGAAAATGATGACTGCGTCACATTGTGTAATCACCAAAGAAAATGGTATCAATCAAAACACGTTATTGTTGTATTAAATAAAACAATCAAAAACTGTTTCAATTGTTACACAACAGACAATTCTCTCAATTTCTTTTTCTAGTCATAGATTTATATAGAAACTAAGCCTATAGTTAATTAGAAACCGCCAAAAAAGTTTTTTCTCTTTTTTTTTCAAAATTTTAGACTGGAATTTATCGCGCGTTATTCAATTTGCCTTGCACACCAGTGGCATTCATATCGACTATGAATGCCATTTCTTAACAGTTCAATGGTTAAATATACACACTCCTGCTTCGATGGTGCTATAGCTAATAGTGGAATCAAATATAAAATATCAATTCTGATTTATAGCTTATAATGTAAACCATATATCTATATAGCTTATAATGTAAACCAAATAGCCGACCATCTCTGGTTTGATAGACCAGAACTAAAGCTTATAATGTAAACCAAATAGTTTACCATCTCTGGTTTGATTGACCAGAACTATATCTAATAATAAAAGCCATACAATTTACCGCCACCGGTTTAATGAATCAAAACTATAGTCAATGTAAACCAAAATAACTAACCACGGATTGATGAATAAGAGCTAAAATGTAAACCAAATTACTTACTAAAACACGTTAAATGCATTAGAAGTATACCTAAAAATGTTAACAAAACAACTTAAAACCGATTGATAACCAAAAACTATAGCTTATAATGTAATCCAAATAGCTTACCGTCTCTGGTTTGATGGACCAGAACTATAGTTGATAATGTAAACCAAATAGCTTACCATCTCTGGTTTGATGAACCAGAATTATAGCTTATAATGTAAACCAAATAGCTTAGCATCTATGGTTTGATGAACCAGAATTATAGCTTATAATGTAAACCAAATATTTAACCATCTTGTTTAATAGACCAGACATATAGCTTATAATGAAATTCATACAACTTAGAGCCACTGGTTTAATGAATCAGAACTATAGCCAATGTAAACCAAATGACTAACCACGATTTAATGAATAAGACCTTTAGCGAAAATGTAAACCAAATAACTTACTAAAAACACGTTTAATGCATTAGACGTATAGCTCATAACTTACCAAATAACTTACTAGAACCTGTTTAATGGATTGTCGGGTGCTCCTTTTTTTATTATTTTTTATCGAGTCAGTTTACCACAAAAAAAAGCAAATTATACACCATTGTCTTGACAACGGGCTTAACATTCAACATTTAACATTCAATAAATTATTTTTATTCTTAAAGTCTATGCAATATCAGCCCGGGTTTTGGACCTATCACCTCCCACTTTCAACTCAGCCTCTCTACAACTAGGTGTCTGATCAGATAAAGCTAATCAAATCAGGGGAGTGGAGTGGAGTAATGGTGTTTTACGCCTTAGTCAAGATTCTTATACTTATTTCGAGGCGGTGAATTCTGTGATGGTGAAGGAAACTGGAGTGCCCGGAGAAAACCACCGACCTTCGGCAAGCGAACTGACAAGCTTTCTCAGACTAGGATCTGTCCCGAATGGGATCGAACGGAGGCGGTGAGATGCGCTGTTATCCGTAAGCACGCGCTTTAGACCACTCGGCCCCCATATCAGGAGACTAATCTCCATACACATTTAATAAACATGAATACATGAATAAATCTATGGTAGCACCATTACTAGGGGCGACAATACAAAAGAAATACTTTTAGTAATACACTTCAAGGTTAATTGACGGTGTTCCTAATATGGTTCGTCTATTCTTTGTACCTTCTTGCTTGTTTGCTTTATGTTTCATCGATTCGCGATAATGGTTGCTTTTAGAAACGTTACGTTGTTACGTGTTAGTGGTTGCTTTGTCTGCAACTAGGTTCGCACATTCTTTTATTGAGATTATTGAATGAAGTTCCTAAAAATATAATCTGGAAAGGAGGAAAAAAATATGTTTAAATATTTTATTTTATTACATTTTAAAGACAATGAATAGACGAATTTTATCATTAATTTTATCAATAGATAATCAGCATTTAATGATAAAAAAGTACTTAAAAATTATAAATTTACATGTTTTTCAAAAAAGTATTTTAGAAAACAAAATGACGAAACAAAAGCGTATTCTAAAGAGGATGTTTATGTATTTAAACAGTAAAACAACCATTTATTGCTCAATTATCTGTGCATCACTTTTTATCTGATAAAAAGGTCGTGTTGTGTACCAGCGAGTTTGTTACATAATACGAAACTTGTTATCATGGGAACTGTTATGCCGTATCATAAGTGTTTTTGTATAAGTACTTTCCGATGGCATATTATAAAACATTACCGGTCTTTTGTTGAAGCATATGAATCAGGATTTGACGATGATTTTTTTAAGGACACACACACATACACACACAAACACAGACACACACACACACATATATTATACATTTAAATAATAGTTTTTGAGGTTGCGGGCTATATCTCAGTTCATCGACCGGGCACACACCCCGATAAAATGATATTGTCTGAAGCGAAGCCTGTCCGGTTCATAAACTAAAATAAAGCGGTAAACACGGTGAAATATATATTATATAAAACCAAATGGATACCATCTTTAAAAAATACCACAAATTTTATGGAACAAATTAATTCCTTCAAGACGATAATTGTTTACATACTAGAATATTCCGTCACCGAATGCAGCTTTGAATTTGAGTTAATCCACCGTAGGATGGTTATGCAGGTTAAGATGTACTTTTTGCAAGTTTAATATTAATCAAGGATTATCGTGTGACGTAAGCAAACATAATACTGACCGGAGCCTTTGTTCTATATTGCAAAATATCGTTAAATGAGTTAAATCAATGCTTTTATTTTAAAAAAAAACAAATTAATGAAGTATAATATATATGGAGTGGTAAAAGTATATTTGTGTATTTTTACAAGAATGGTATTCGTCAAACCATGAAAGCAAAAAAAGCCATATAAGACAGGCAGTGTTCTATTGTTTAAATTCCATTCTGCAAATTTTTAGCAACTCCCGAGAACAGAAAAAAATCTTATATAAATTCATCTAAGAACAAGGCTGTGTATGTGCCAGAAGTACGAGTTGGTAATATAATCTATCGCTTTCTAGGAAGTATTAGATTGTCTTAATTAGTACTAGCCCATCAAGTCGCCACAGAAAAGCAAACCATGTACCTAGATACATTGTCTTGACATCTTGTGAATCAAGCAAAAGTCTAGCATCTCAAACAATTGCGACTGAGTAAGCATCATTTACAATTTAAAAGCCTGTAACAGACCAAGCCGGGTTTAGACTCATGACCTTTCGCTCACGGTGTGGTTAATGTACAACTGAGCAACTTATCAATTAACGTATATCTATTTAGGTGACTTATCTTCATATTATTTATTGAAAATGAAGAGGAGCAATAGTGTTTAACACTCAGAAAACAATATTTTACTAATGTCAACCAGTCAGTTCAGGGTGGTGGGCAATATCCGATAAAAAAACGCAGAAACCCATAGATCTTTTGCGAGCAAAGTGTCTTATACTAGAATGATTCCCAATAGGATTTGAAAACTAGACGTAAGGACTTTCTTGAATCGACTCGGTAACATCAGACCCTTACAAGTTATGTTGATAATAAACAAAATCTATGTAAACTAAGCTGATACGGTCAAGTGAAGTGGAAAATAAAAGAGAAATAAAAACAAAAATGTAAGAATATAAATAAATAAATGTTTTACAATCCAGATCTTAAAGCATTTTCGAGGTTTTTCAGAACACCGTTGTTGTATTATGTAACAAGTATACAGATACTTGATCAACTGAACGTTTCACTTTATGTTGATAAGTACTATAAGTATTAGTATTAATAATAGACCGTAATAAAAACTCAAAATAAAAAACGTGTCGAGTGGCTTCCATTGACATAATAACTGATAAGCTGATTTAAAAAAGTTTCATTTTATTGGAAATAGGCACTTTTTATTCAATCTATTTAAATTCATATTATAATTATTATTATTATTATTATTATCATTATTATTATTACTATTATTATCACTAGTTATTATGAATCTGATCGCCTTAGTTGAGATATTACTTTCAGGAATTCACTGTTAGAGATGTTTGTCTTAACACCTTTCGATTCATTAAGCTATAAATTGAAGAACAAAAGTTCTCAGATACTTGCGCTTTTTTTGGTTCGAAAGTAATGAAATGTTACAAAGTAACAATTTATAAAGACATTGAAATGTCTAAAGTGCCGCAAGCATAACCATATAACATGATGCTGACATAACATAAAAATGTCTCGAAAATATTTCTGGCTAGTTTGAATTTAAATCCCTTACATAAACAAAACACGTTTGGTGTCGCCATTGATCTATTTACATATTTTTTTCTTTTAAAAAAATCATGAAGAAACGCAAACCTAAGATTAACACAGACAAATGAATTAACACTGTTGAGTCATTAAGCTATAAATGGAAGAAAAAATAACTTTTAAGATACTTGCGCTTTTATATTTTGGTTCGAAAGTAATGAAATGTTACAAAATAAATATTTCTGGCTAGTTTTAATATAAATCTGTTACATAAACAAAACACGTTTGGTGTCGCCACTGATCTATTTACACATTTTTAAAAAATCACGAAGTAATGCAAAACTAAGTTTTTAACAGACTAATGAATAACACAAGTGTAAAAAAATACTTTAAAAAAAACAAAAATGTAAACTTCAGAGCTCCCCATCAAAAAAATACCTCATACATGTTTTAGGTTTCACTAGAACTGAAAAATATATTTATCTAATCTATATCCGGTTATTAAAAATGAAAAACAATTGATGTGAAATCTAAATATTATTGAAGAAAAAGCCTATGGATGTATTATGGACAAGCTTGTAAAAACTCTTCTTGATATTTAAGATATATACAATATTGCTTAAATTTCGTAGACAATGTTATTTAAAATTCGTCTGTTTTTAAAAAAAGGAGGAGTAAATTAACGCAACTTGAACATTTTAAAAGCAAAACAAAACAAAATGAGAAAAAATATCAAAGGTGTCAAAAAGACCACTCCTCAAGTCTATTTCAAAAAAGGCAAAGCAAGTATGTACATGCATATTTGAACGTTCGTATATAGAGGCAACTTTTTTATTATAACATGTTTGATGACATTACAGACTATCACTGTAAATAATCAGTATTTTCTGCACGCACCGTCTTTTTGTTATTTTATACAATAAAACCATCAAAATCTTCAGTGAAATAACTTTTAAAAACTGAGCCAAAGCGGTAAAGCTGCAAATAGTGAGGTGCTAGAAAAACACGTTTTTCAGTCGAAAGGGGTTTCTGTAAAAGTTTTTCTGGAAAATCATAATAATTCATTCATACTACACCTTAAACTAAATGCTAGAGAGCAACTGTTCACTTCGGTAAATTTTACTTTATAAAATTTTCATACCACATCTTGATACATAAGAGAAACATCGCGAATCAAGCTAATACTAAAACTTATAAATAGAAATGTCGACATTTTTGTGGCACGTCACTCTAAGTATCTCTTAAACACTTTATTTCACATAAATGAAACGCAAACTTACCAGTCAATCCTTATTTTTACAATCAAGTCCTTTCATAAAATAAAAGAATAAATAAAAATTTTTCAAATGCATTTTTTAAAACTTTCAGTTTGGCCACGCCCACTAACACTGTCCATGTTAAAAATGATTTTAAAAAACTAAAAATTTATTTTTTTTGTTAAAAGAAAAATTACAATTTGCGAATGATGAATTCGTTAGTAATCCAGGCTGAATAGAAGATAAGGAAGTGGGGCTATTTGCTGGTATTGCAAATAATCAGATATTCCTACGTCATTCGGAACTATTTACGCTTTAACTGTTCATCGAAAAATAACGTCAGTCAGTCAGTCATAAAAGGTTCATCTAGGCAGTGATAATTAGATTTTAAATATTGCCAAATCATAGTGAAACCTATGAAACTGAACAATTTATTTACACACATGACTTAATAGACGTAATTAATTTTACTAAAATTGTCGCTGCATTCTTTGTGTCATACACGACAGGTACGTCGGTAGATTCTTTTCTTTATTCTCTGAAAATTAAATCTACAAGTTGTCATATATCCATCGGTATCCTCAATTTAAAGATCGACTATATCCAAACAACACGTACAACTAAAAGTAAATGCAAACCAGAGCCATATTTATAATCCTACATGAAGAGCATATTTGTTAAAAAAGGAAATAAGGTGGGTTTAGGCTGTAAAATCGGTAATTTTTAAATAAATATATTTGTCTTTTATTGTTATGTTAGTAGTGCAATTCATGATCCTCATTAATAAATAGCTATCTGTGAAAAGTAAAATATCATTGACCTTATAATATATTAACTTTTTGCAGATTGCAGAAAAGATAATGGCAGGATTTATTATATAAACACTCAAAATATTATTTAATGATTTTGGAGAATACAACAACTATGAATTACAAACGGAATGCATAAAACAATGAATCATTCTATAGAGAAAAACTGTCCTAGAATTCACTAGCTTTATAGGTTTCCGTATCGCAATACTTGTTAAATAGGTTGTATAGCCAGATACAATTCTGTACATGTAAATATATCCAATTTTGTCAACAAAACACTTTAAATCGTGAAATTGCACAAAAATAATATAACTAACTTTTTAAATACATTAAATACATAAGTGCCAATTTCATATGTTGCAACGAAAATATCATAGAATGATGTTTACATTACAAATACATTGCCTTATCTGAATCTCTTTGGAACCATTGCGTTAATTTTTCTATGGCAGCAATGTGCCACTCGCTCTGTGATATATGATACGTCAGTTATAGCTTCAGCCAATCCGCTTTCGATGCACAGCTAATGGCGGAGGAATACATACCAACATGGGACTACTCATTCATTCATAATTTTCTACGGTTCATTCATAAATTTTGTCCGGCGACTGTAGAGACGCTCTTTACGAGCGGCAACAAACAAATAATTATATTAATAGTAATATCTTACCAGATAATGTTTTAGTGAAAAAAAGGAGAAATAGAATTTAATTTTCAAAAGTGTTTCCAACCACATTAATACACCGACTTTCGGAAAATTAACAATAACTTTTTGTGGGTAAAAAAATGATTAACATAAAGGTTGAATGTTACTTTGGTTGCTGTCATCGAGGTATTGATGCATCAGCTCAAGTTCAAAGTTTACATGAATCGCTTTGCGATTCAATTACTTTGAATACCTCAAAAACAGCATTCAAAGTGACATTTAATCCTTAATTAAATACTTTCCACTAAAATAGCACTGTAGTATGACATGCTTTTAATGGTATTTTATAATCTTTATTCAATTCAAAATATCCATTCTATAAACAATAAATAAATAATAGTGTCCAAATAAAGGAATGTCGTTAATATTATACTCGTTACACTCACCGTAAACATGATCCATGGTCAACTGAACTTGAACAGCGTTTATAGTTAACCATTTAATTCTTGTAAATTTTATTTTATCTCCGTCATTGCCACGTAATTTAAAGAAAAACCTCTAAAATGGACACACAATTAAATCTCTGCATTACACTGATATAAAAAGTCACACACACAATCAAAAATCCGATTGTTAACCTGTAAAATATGTCTAAAATACTACTTGAGAAGATAATGAGGTTATATCAGTTGACACGGAATTATTTTTCCCTTGTGTCCCTCTATGTCGTGAAGTTCAAATTGAAAATATAATAATTCGGCAAACATCAAAAAGAGAAGTCGACAACAAATTAAATATAAAGGGCGTGATGGACAATTTTTTGTTTAATTATTTTAATGACATTGGAAGTTAATGATGTGGTTTTATACATATATATGAAACGGAGTCTTTATCTTTAATTCTGACTCTCTTTATTGCGTGACATGACAAAATATAAACAGTATATTTATTAATTTTTTTATCAAGAAATCAAATATATTTGATTTAAAAATACACATTCATCGAATATATGGAATGTATTTACTAAAAAGAAATCAATTTAATCATGTCTATAATTATGTAATCCGTTAACCGTTCAAATATACTTGGCATGTAGGTTATATTTTTGCATAGGGATTGTTTCCCTTTAGTTACTTATTTATTACTTTTAAATTGTAAAATATAATAATCTTATACAGAACGGTTTGCAATATCAAAACAGTTATTATAAATAAGAGACATTATTATAATATGTTAGACTATTGTATATTGATATATATTTCTTGATGATATATGATATGAATTAGTAATTGTTATGTATGATTATATCTATGACTTTTTGTGAAACCATATATGAATGGAATGAAAACGCTGTTAATAAACATAAGGAACTCTGTGTTACCCCATTGAATTTGTGTTAGATTTTATTATTTTTTATCATCACCATCTTTAAAAAATCAAGTGTGAAAAAGAATTCCAAAAATGCTATATAAAGTAAAACTTGTGAAACAATTGAAGAAGAATCAAGTGCTTTATTATTTCCCTCATATCTCCTACATATAACCTAAATTGACTTAAGTATATTTTGTATATTTATAAAATTTAAATGAATATGAAACATATAATGATTTGCGGAAAAGTATCATTTTTCTCTGATACATAAGTACCTTCAATAAGTATACTTAGATTAACCTATATTATTACATAATTTAAAAATAAGTTTTATTTTTATAAACCAAAATTAAAGCTACAAAAAAATAATAATGCGATAAAGCTGCACCCTGTTCGTTCCCTGGCTCTAATATGAAATTTAAAATTGTTATAATTTGAAAAATATCATCTTTGTATGATATGTAATATTAATGGAATGAAAACGCTGCTAAATGAAAACGCTACATAATGAGCTCTGTTTTTGTGTTACTTCATTGCAATAGCATAATAAAATTTCATTGCATAAACGTGTATGCTCTTAACACTTTTATTATCGATGACATTATGATATTTGTTTTATATTGGGAATCGTAAAGCTTAAAAAATGCAGATGTATACGTGGAAATCTCTTCTCCAGATAAATCTATCACAACTATTAATGATAATGAAGCCTGTTCGACATACCCGCTTAATTTTATTACTACACTTTACGTTTCAAATAAAATAAAACTAACTTTTTAATTACTCAAATACTTATATGATAAAATACATATTTGATAAAAGTATTTGTTTTATTTGATAAAAATAGTCTGTCAAAGTTATTTAGGTTGGCTTTTTTTTTTTTTTTTTTTTTTTTTTTTTTTTTATGCATCTTATTTACACTGCTAAAATGTTCAGATATATTAAATTTCTAACCAATACAACACAAGCATGCTTTTATTTCATGTCGAAATAACGACAACCCCCACCCAAAAAAAGGTAATCTATAAAAATGACAAATTAAATTTTAAACTTCTTTCAAGCAGGACAGATACTCCGAGAGAGTATATGTTCTGTCTAGCCGGCTACACCCGTCATGTGCAAAATGAAATTAATAATGATAAGAACATTGATCGATGCTACTTTAACTATATCCGGTATAAATTTGAATGCAGTGACCTTAAACTTGTCATCAATATTATTATGGCTGCCTCGATTGGCCAAGTCATCCAATATCCATAATTCAACAATTTAATTGTAGGCAGCTTGTTGCGTTGTGTGCATATTGGAAGAAATTAACTTTGCTTGAAAAAGATGTCATGTTTGTCAATAATAAAATTAAAAATAATTAATAATTTACAAAAGTTTTTTTTCTGATATATAAATCAGGGGAGTAATTCAGAGAATGTTAACATTCAGTATAAAATACGAAAATCATAAAAGTAATGTACATTTTGTAAACAGTCGAGTCAGATTCAAGTCAGTTACTTATTTTTTATTAATTGCTTTGCATGAGGGAACAAATGTTTTTCAAATAAATTCAAAAAATTAAGAAGGGTAAAAATTTTGCTTAATGGTATATTTTCTGACAGCACAAAGCACTGCCTACTCAGTTATGCATTGGTTTTGTGATATATCAGTTATGGACCGGAATATTTGTATTAGATTTAATCAAAATATTTTGATCATCATCTTAAAAAACCAAGCCGTGAAAAGATTTTCAAAATACATAATATATAAAGTCAAAGGTGTGAAACAATTCAAGAAGTATCAAGTACTTTATCATTTCCCTCTTATATTATACTTATAACCCTAATCAGTATATTTTGTATATTTTGTATATTAAAAACACTAATAATAAAAATCATCAATTGATTTAAGGAGAAATATCCTTGACCTTTTTTACATAAGTGCCTTCAAAAGTGTACTTAAGAATGACATATATTTAAAAATAATTTTATCTCTATAAAGCAGTATTAAAGATAAAAATAAATAATGACAATAAGCTAAACGTTAGTTCCCTGGTTATGATACGTATCTGCATGGCGGTTGTATGATGTGTAATGTGTACCAGAGCACGACAACCTTTTGCAGGATTTTGTTAATGATACTCTTTCTTTAACAGCTCTATCAAATACTTTTCCGACCGTATGAACACATCTCTTCAGCTCCACATAGTTTTAAAATATAGCGATTTCAATAAAGCAAGTCGATGGCCACTATTGTGGTTCGGAAACGGGTTGAGAATATTGTGAATGCAGCAAAATCTGGGCGACCTGTGACTGTAAAAAGCAAGGAAAATATCTCAAATTCAAAATCAGTGGAATAATTTAAATAATGACAGATATAGTGTTTGAGATCTTACCAAAGCTCCATTTTAAAGCATATATTGAAAGAACAAAACAATTCTGTCAGATCGATCACGCATAACTATATATAAGTAGCTATAATCTCTGCAATTATTATGTTATATACTATTTTGATTTTAATGAAAACAAAACCGTCAGCCATAGATATATTGCTATATCCACCACAGTATTTTTGTAGGGAACTTTTTTAAAAATATTTTTATCACACATGTTTGATTATCTGATAGGATTATTTTAAACATGTTGGATTCAGAGCCATTCTGGCTGATTATTGAAACACGTCTTTTTTATACACTTTAAATATCCATTGCTTTTGGTTGCATTCGCAGTGTTATGTAACATAACTGGAGTAAAATAATCTAAATTAATTAAAATTTGTTAAGATATGTTTTCAAAATAAGCATGATAAAACACTCTAGATTTACTTGCACTTATTTCCGTAATTAATTTTTTAAAAATTTTGGAGACAAGTTCCGTCGTAACCTTCATATATAAAGGAGAGTAATTTTACACGAGTGGCAAAGTCTCCTAACGTTATGAATATGTTAATCGATATTCTTTTTAACGGTTAAAGTTTTTCCATATTACCTTTTAATGGTTCATTATTAACATGTTAGGAAAATTTTTATTACCGTTTCTGTGTTTTAATATTGTTATGCTATACAGCAAAGAGACAAAATCAGAAGATATAGAATTAGAACGATACCAATCTGTGAAGGAAAATGATATTGTCGATTGTCAAAATTACCAGGATGCAAAAGCCAAATACAAGATTCTAGAAGAGAGGATTAATTCGATGAAATTGCATTGCCATCGAGCATATTATGGTATGTATATTATATGCTATTTTGTAGTTCTCAAAACGAACAATGCAAACTATAACAGCGGTTTTTTCTTTGAATTAAATAACGAATCGAATGCTTCCTTTTTGTAAATATATTCAAAATAAGCAATTGAAGGAAAAGAGATGATTATAAAATATGAGCTTCCTAGGCAAAAAGTCGACTTATTTTATATTCTTTTTATTTCAATTTTATTTATTTATTGATTGATTTATTTCAATTTTATTGATTCATTTATTTATTTATTTATTTATTTATTTATTTATTTATTTATTTATTTATTTATTTTTGATAATGATGATCTTTCCAAATCAGCCAAAATTAACTCTTAAAGCTGCATTTAGTTTTCCTAGGTCAAAAAATAAAACATTGATGATCTAATTAATTATGGTTCTTATGGACAATGTTACATTGGGTTCAACAACAAAAGCTCGAAAAAATGCAGAAATAACAGTACTTTTAAAGCGAGATGAAGGATGTGGGATCTAATTTTAGAAAAAAACGATGAAATACGATAAATTAAACACAGAATGTCATTAAATTTGTCATTTGTGATTTTGTAAGGGATACATAACACAATTGCTAAAAACATTTGAATATTAATGACAGAGAATTAATACAAATCTTTGATTTATTGGAGTTCCCTTACATCTGTGTGCATGTTCCAAGCAAATAATAAAATGTTATCGTTAAACATCGAAGACCCGTTAGAGGATTTCATTTATTTACAGCTAATAGGAATGAAATTTAAAAAAAAAAATGAATCTTACGGATCGTGATTAGAAGTTATCTATTTTAAAAAAAAAATCAGAAAATTGAAAAAAATTAATGCAGCTTTAAGTAATGTAATAAGGCCATTGTCAATTTTAAAAACCAAGAAAACCAGGTAATGTTTAAAACCCCAAACGGGCATATAATATTAAAACAAACACATTAAATAAAAACAGGATTTTAATAGTTAAAGAAGGTATCTTAATTTGATATTGGTGTCAAAATTATGTCATATTTAGCTAAATTCTTCTTTCAATGCATTGCTATTTTTTACTCTGCTTTCTGGTTTTAACAATAGTGATTTATGAGTTTCATGGTTTTTTATTTACAGCATTTTCACAGGACATACGTGAAGATTCGTTTATCTCACAAAACAAATGTTCCATCAGAAATTCAAACCGATTATTGAGAAGAGTTGCATATATGGATTATTTGATCAAGAAAATTACAGATATCTGCCCAACAAATGCAGGTTGTATTAAATTTGTATATTTATTATTTGCTGTGTACCAGACCATACCAAACAAACCCAAAACTATACATATATATAACACTTAAGAATATAATATGATTCATAATTAGTCTAAGTTTTTTATAACTGAAAAATATTGAGAAATGAAACACAATTTCATATAAAACAATAGCTGTACAAAGGTCCTGACAAGACCTTATTAACGAAAGCGTAATAGCTTTATCTCATATACACATTTGATTGACCAAATCACATTTTAATTTTTTAAAATAAGATAATAATATAAATTAAATAACTGTTCAAAACCCAGAAACATATAGGCGAATTCCACCTTCGCTTTGATTGTGATTTTGTAAGCAAACCAATTCTTTTGTTTGAATTTGATTAATTAATATCTTTTATATTTTTTGTTTAATTTTTTCTAGCCGCAGATAGTTGATAAATTGCTGATGCGGCTCCGAACACCAGGCATCTACGAAAGCTATATTCATTTAGGTGGTTCCACCTGTCATTCGAATGTTACTCATGTTTTCAAGTCTTTAGTTTTGTCTTGTTCTAAATGCCTTTTTAAATGTGTTGCATTACATAACAGAGATCCTGCTCACCAATCAATTCAAATTGAAATAAAGATTTCGAACCTGATTTCTGACCTTTTAAAGCATGATTAAATATCAAATATAAAACAGATTTTGATATCAAATCAAAAGAGAACAAATGAATAAATAAAATAATAAACTAAAATAAAAAATAATTAAAAGATTATAAATTAAAAACATACATATATATATTTTTTAATTTTGAAAAAATTTTCAAGAGCAGTAACAAGTTGTACTTGATATGTAATTTTCTAATGAAAACTATTTATATATCAAACTGATTTCTGATAGGTATGATGAAAAAATATTCTGCAGAAGGTTTATGCTTGAAATGCCACTTTGTTTCTTGAGGGTGGATTGAAATAACAAAAAAAAAAAAAGTTCTGTAGCTAAATTTAATTCACAACTAAACCAAGAGAAAACCACCAACAAACCAAAAAAAAAAAAAAAAAATATATAAAAACCCTAAAACCAACCACCTTACACACCCAACACACAAAACCCAAAATCACAAACACCGAAAAACTCCAATATTAATTTATCAAACATCTAAATAAGGTTGCCATTTAAATAACTGCATTTTGTAGATTTTACAAAGTATTGGTAAAAACAAAATAAATCAATCAATATCAGTGGACTCAACACGTAAATATTTTCTATAATACTGAATCCGTTTGATTTGCTTTCGGTTAACCAATTTATTTACAAAATATAGAACACACTTTCGAGATCAAAAATGAATGACATAATTAACGCATTTCATATTTTGACGATTTTACTTTTTTGGAAAGGCATGAGATTAAATGAGCCATTTTAAACATTATTTACGGAAAACATTTATTCTGAAACCTTTAAATTGCACAACTTCATCTAACCTCTGAATCTGTGAATTTGCTGACCATAAGTCTTGTATTATATATATATGTATATATATATATATATATATATATATATATATATATATATATATATATATATATATATATATATATATATATATGTATGTATTTAATGTGTGTTGAACATGTTGAAATTAAGAACATATTAATAGCGTTTGCAGTCCTGTCGTTTTTTATTATAATGTTGTTCTTCAAGTATTCTTTTTTTTAACTTTATTGCATTATATTCTCAATTGCTTGAAATGATAATCGATAAAAAATTGCAATTATGATTTCCATTTATGTGTTATATTTGTTAAAACAATTAAAATTAAAACGTTTTAATAGTAAAGTTTTTGGTCCAAAATAGCAGCCCATGCATGATTAGCTTAAAATATATCACTGTATTGTTTTAATTTTTTTTTTTTTTTTTTTTTTTTTTTTTTTTTTTTTTATTTTATTTTCTTATTTATTTACTTTTTTATTTTCATTCGAAATAAAATGAAAATAAATTATAGTAAATTATCTTTGAATACCTTTTTAATTATCCATGCTTCATAAAAAAATCTTACTTTACCGATCACAACAAGGTACATTACATCTTTCTATTTTAGGTCTAATGTGTTAATTAATTACATCAGTAGGCAGTATCTTTGGCTCTTAGAATATGATCATGTAGCAATTTTTAAAAATTAGTTTAAAACTAAGGCCTCATACAAAGCACTCCTCAGATGGATTTGGATTCATATAAATTTGGAACTTTGGCTTCCTACATTTTTCCAATGTTTTGCTAATTTTTTATCTATTTTTTATTTTGCGACCCCAAAATGTAACTAGTGTTGAAAACAATTACGAATTGTGCACATATTTTTCTGCACTGAGCCAAATTTAGATAATTGACAATGTTTGATGTTTCATTCAGTCATTCAACATTTTTTTGTTTTTCTCTCTTTTTTATTTAATGATTCATTTACTCATTTATTTATTTATTTATTTATTTATTTATCTATTCACCTGTTCATCCACTCATATTTAATTTTTATTTAATTATTTATTTATTTATAAACGTATTACCACATGATAAAAATGCTTCTATATAAATTCTTGAAGACTCCTTATTAATTAATTTTTATTTATTTTTTTATTTATCTATTTATTTATCTATATGCGTATTTAGAATTAGTGTTATATTTTGACTGGAATAACGTATATGTAATTATGGTGGAGAATGACAGGTAAATGCTTGTATTCACATTCCAGCTTAAACTTTCTTTTTATTTTCGTTTTTGCATCGACGGACAATATTTCCAGTTTATATTTTCCCTCTTTATTTAGGGCGACAATCCATTGTTTTAAAAGCAAAATATCAACAAAAATTTAAGTTCATCGTAAAATAAGATCATATGCACCAAGCTTAAAATAAAGAAAACTGCTCTGTTGCCATTTTCGAACATAGTTATTGAAGATGAAAATCATGATGTTCAATAAATTTATATTGCTTTCTTGTCGATTTAAAACATGTCAAATTTGTTGGAAGGTATTGATTTTGCTCTTCATCTTTTAATATACTTATAAAATATATAGAAATAATTAACATAAAACTGTTATATGTCCTTTAATTTTCATTATAAAATCAGATAACATGTGCCAATTTTAAGTCAAGGAAATTCCTCTTTTGATAGGAATAGAAAATAATTTTTGAAGATGATCCTCAATATGTTTCTTAAATAAAAATATAGTATCATAAGATTTCCTTTAAACCCGCCTATCTCTAGTTTACTAATAGGAAACGTTGTAATGCAAAGGGAAAAATTAGATATTTTTTTTTTATTCTGTTTTTATTTTATTTTTTTTTTTTTTTTTGGCAAGAATTACACATCATCTTATATAATTTATTTAAATCTAACATTGTTTACTCTAATAAATATAAAAAATGAACAAATACAGTTTTCACTTTTAATATTGTATTACAAGTTTTATGGGAGATTAAAGAAGGTATGTAGATCTTGCATATCCGTGTGTGTGTGTGTGTGTGTGTGTGTGTGTGTGTGTGTGTGTGTGTGTGTGTCTGAAATCTGAAGAATTCAATGTAACGGATTTATAATAAGAAAAATTAATAAATTGAATTGATAAAGCCCAATTGTGACAACATTTAAAACTGCTCCTCTTTCATAAATAAAATAAAAGTTTTTTTCTGAAACATTATTGAGAGAGGTTGGGTGGAGTATTTGAGTTCAACACATCAGATATATTAAAACATGTATACATATATTCGAGATAAAATATTGATATGCGGGTTACCGTTATTATTTTTAAGGTTCCCACTTTTTTTCTGCATGTATTACAATACTTAATTAAAACAGTGTTCTTTATTTACGAAAGCTTACAAATGTAAAAGGCCATGATAAAATGTCATGTACAATTAAACAATTACCAATGCTAAGTATAAATTGCATTTTAGCTATGTTTTGTTGCAAAACTAAACAAAAATTCTTTTTTCTCAATTTTGCATATTTTTACAACTTAAACTTAATATAAAATAAAAATATCATTCTTCCTTTTAAAACATTTAGATTCAGTATTACACTTGAAATTTGAATATCTATCTATCCATCTATCTGTTTGTCTATCTATCTATCATACTTAATAATTGTAATTAAGATATATATCCCTACGTTTAATTCATTTTTAGACAATTCTGTATTTATATTTTCATCTACCACAGCAGTGTCAAACGGCAAGGTACCAATTCCAACAGCAACTTTAGTTATAAGAAAAACAACTGCTGCATTAATAAATACAGAACCTACTTCGTTGTCTACAAGCCTTAAAACATTAAAGCAGACCTTGTCCACAACTGGTTCATCAACAACAGGTAAATATTTAATATCATTATTTATCTCACCTTAGTATCCTACGTGTACAATCGTTAATTTGTATAACTTCAATATCAAATAACAAATATTCCTTAAATGCAAACACAGATATTTAAGATGCAAATTTTGTTCCTTTACATCCATCAAATCATGACATTGATAAAACACTTTCTAAAACGTGTATAAGTAACAGTCAGTGATCAGTTTTATTTTCATATATAGTTATTTGCTTGTTGGTATTAAATATAGAAAAAAAGTTAGTAAAATGAGTATCAGTATTCATTAAAAATCATTTTCAGACAAAAAAAATAAATTTTGAGTGCAATTTTCTAATTTAAGGTATTTCAAATAGTATAGTTATTTTTTGCCTTAAATCATGTTCCGATGTATACGACATTGTTTGTTGTATTTATTACAACACACTTTTTAAATTTCCCGTTTTCGTGTTTTGAATGTTAAATAGAACTTCTTAAGTTTTTTCATATTTCGGTTTGCCTAAAATTTTGCTTTTATTCATAATGCGCAGAAAAAACACTGTATGCCTTAAGCTATAAATGAAAAATCACAAAAAAAAGTTCATGTCCAAATGACAATAAAAAATAGAATAAAAATGTAATAAAATATAACAAGATCGTTGAAACTGGCCAGTCTAGTTATAAACGTAATCATCTAGCACGGAAGTAAGGCCTAGTGCTCCACAAGGGTCAACACATTCTCTCTTGCTAACTACACTCGTCACTTGCGAATTCACATTAAGAAATGAAAGAAATAAGGAACTATAGCAACTAGTATAAACCCATTGTCAGTTTGGGTACAGTGACTGGATACTTATCAACAATATTGTGGAGACTGTTATAAAACGTTTTATGGGCATTGATTAGCCTAAGCTTGCAATATTCTGGAGTCAACAATTAAATTTTTTTAAGCTTTTGAAGTGACCATATTTAATCATATCAGTTGTTTCATTATAAGTTACATTAAACATAAAAATAAGCTTTTAAACAAGAAAATGGAGTGCTGTAAATTATTTGCTATAGATGTGTTGCCTTAAAGGTGTCAATCAACTTATGCTGTTTTAAGTTATGTTCTTGTAAACAAAATTTCATTACCTTCATCGCCATCAACGACACAATCACGTGGTTTGACTTTAACAACAACAGGACAACAAACAACTTCAACAACTCAAGAAACAACAATTAATGACCATATAAGTTAATATTTTTAACGATTTTTAATTGAGTAGATATGTTATTTAATATCTAAGATTTAATTTAATTCAATTTTCATCGTCATTCGGTTAATTTAACAGTTTTACTTACAGATAAAAATTTACGTTTTGTTTGTTTTTTTTTCTTCTTTTTAAATAAATACAGTGTATTTTATGTTTGGTTCTAAAGAATTTATAGCATTTATTTTCTCCGTAAGTAACTGACATTTTTTAACCTCCGAAAACATGTTAAAAAGTGTTAGAAATAAAAAAAGAATGTCATGTAATATATATGTTATGTAATTCTATTTTCTTAAAATATAGATTATTTAAATGATAATTGTGAATCATTTTAAAAGTAACTGAAATACGGAGTATTTGTGGACCGTCTTTCAATTCTCGATAAGATATTGCCGACCTCGTTGGCCAGTGTGTATAAAACACCAATGAAACAATTATAAAGATACTTTAAAACTCTTATCTGGTTTTATTTATTTTTATTTATTAATGATGGTTGTCGTTTTATTGATTTCGAGATTGTACAGTAACACTTTGCTAACCTGAAGTGCCCGGGACTTCGGGGTGACTCCAGTTGAATTTTGATGAGCAAGATGTGCACATTTCGGAAATTTATTCCTCATCAGTAACACTAAGACCGAACTGAAGTTTGATAATAAAAACCATACGCCAAACAGTTGGAATTAAATGAATCTAAAGTTCCAAAATTATATAAATCTAAATCCAGCTACGAAATGCTTTGCATGAGGGAACAAACCTTAGTCTTAAACAAATTTTACAATTTAAGACACATAATTAGCTGAAAAGTTTGCTAAATGCTAATTTTCTGACAGCACAAAGTACTGCGTGTACGGATACTCTCGAGGAGTGTCACTTTACCAGCAGCGGTACCAGCTCAGGGATAGTCAATATATAACACGAATACCAGTTGAATTTTGATGTGCCAGATGTGCACATTTCGTAAATTCATTCCTCATAAGTGACACAGACTGAAAAGTTAAAGGATGACCACACATTTATATATGTTTTCCACTACAGAATTCTTTGATGTTGTGAAAAGTAACCGGTACTCTGAAGTAATGCAATAGAGTTAATACTTATAGATACTTGCGAAACAAAATCAATAATGTAATAAAGTATTGATATTAACGGCAAACGCGATGTATGCGAACATCGGAATCGAATTATATATACGTACATGCTTATCAGCAGTACCTACAGTACAGCTCAGGTGGATGCGTGAATTTCCATCAGCCGAGGTGGAAAAAGTTGTCGATTAGACGGCATTAAATTTCCACCGCGGTTCATTGTGATTTGAGGATAGTTATGGCAAGAGATAATTTTAAAAAATATATAAATTACCTGAAATTGTTAGTCAAAATCGAATCCACATATATAAATAAATCCCGGTTTTAAGAATAATTGTATCGTAGATTGACTAATTCCAAAAAAACATCTAAAGTGAAACAACATCTTTACTGATTACTTTTAGTTATATTTAACTTTACAATATTTTTACTTCAACCAAAATACAGCCACGAGTTTCATTACACGTGCCTTTACCAGTTAACCTTTACCAATTTTTTGAAAGCTAGGTCAGCTATAATTAAAATGGTTTTCATGTCCATGAGGCCCGTGAATATGCTCCTTTTTTCTTCTTTCTTTTTCTTTCTTTCAGTTTTAATTATAATTTATTTATTTATTTATTTCATTATTTTTTTTTTGGTAAGAAATAAAATCATTGTCTCTCTTAAATAATATTGGACTCGGAAGATACGAAGTTATGTGTACAGTGATTACGATCAAATGTTACCGACAAACTTATTAACTAATTAAAAGTGCTTAGATCGGAAACTGAAACGCATATGGATATTCTTAATCACTTGCAATATGCTTATCATCACACCTTGAGAGTTTCACGTGTTCGGCTTTAAATTATGTCTGCAGTCGTGACCGGGTAGCTAATTAAAACAGGACAGGTACTTTATACACGATAATTAAAATAATAAAAAATTTTGTTTGAGAAGTGCTTTGCTTTATTGAATATTTTTAATAATTGTTTTGTTTACACCTTCTGATTTTTAGATCGCCGCTAACCGACACGAGATCACGTGTTTGTAACAATATTTTCTACCGTTCTATCATTATTATTTTCAGTGAAGAGTTTGAATATAATGCTTTTTTTTCAGAAACTTTAGAATGAAGTTTTCAGTGAACAAATTATTTGAAAACGCCAATTATTCAGAATATGCACGTACGACAAACTTGGCTTTTTAGTAGAGGAGAGAGAGAGAGAGAGAGAGAGAGAGAGAGAGAGAGAGAGAGAGAGAGAGAGAGAGAATGTCAATTACCAGGTACGGTTTAGTTCCCCTTTCTCTTTTATAAGAAGAAGTTTTGCTGTCTCATCACTCGACTACGTTTTTTTTTCGGGTAAAACTAATTGTTACCTGCCTACGTGACTAGGAATTGACATGAAGTTTCCAGATTAAAATTGTTGCGGTTTTAGAAGCCTTGGCTTCATTTCTTGAATTAGTATTTTAACAGATGAAAAATAACAAAGCTGTTTATTTGTATATTCTAATGTTTAATTCTCTATCAAACGAAAAAAAAGAAAGAAAAAAAAACTAAGTAAAAACCAAACGTCAGTATTTTCTCCTTGGTGAATCCTGACACAACTGCTAACTAAGGTCCGATAACGGTTTGCATATTTCGATTATACATATTTAATCCCCAAAACCGGTGGACTAATCTTCCTTAAGATGTCCACCGGCAAAACCGTCCGCCGTTGACCTTTAATTAGAGTAGGGGATTAGGGTACCCGTGAGACTTAAGTATCGGTTTAGGTACTGACTATTATTCCGTAAATTGATACTTATTTAGTATCTTAGTTACCCGTGTCTCTAAAACTAAAAACTTTATTTGAGTATTTTCCTTTTTTGCATGAATCACACATCACATCGTATTATTTATCTTTTTTATTTACTTTTAAATTTGATAAAAATCATTTTCAATTTTTAAAATTGCATCAAGAGTTTATTGGTGGTAGGTCAGTAGATTGCCCCCCCCCCCCCCCAATTTTTGTTTCTTTTGTATTTTCTTTTTTTTCCGGGCATGAAAAACTATCCATGTAAAATAAAAAAAATATAATTTCATCGTTAAGTTGAAACTGATAGTAAGTTAAATCGATTATTATTTTTTGCACAGAACGACGGTACTGTCAGCTTAACTGCCAGTTTTCTTAGCTTTGTACATCTTTGTGAAATTTTTTTAATGTCAACTCTTACAATTTAAATAATTATGTGCCGGTATCCTGTTATAGAATTACACATGAAAAGAAATAACATGAAATATATTTGAATGATGGTGAAAAAAGATGCTTCAAGTTCCCAATTATATATACAAAGCTATACAAAACAAACTTTTTTCAGGATTATATTTGTCAAAAACCTTAAATGCATTAATACACATTTTAATTGCCTGTCTTGCAGAATGTGTAGCAGATCCACCATCAGTCGCGAACGCAAATGTTATTTTACTCAATAGGACAGTGAATGGGATCACACAATATAGTTGTAATACAGGCTATGGAACGAGACCATGGGATAACACGAATATTACATGTAATTCAAACGGCCAATGGACCCCTGTTAATTTTACATGTTTTCGTAAGTATTCGTATTCAAAGACAATATATAGTTATACATGAAGAGTGAAAAATATGAATATCTATGTGACCAATTTTTACCACCTACGTTTGACAGATTATTATTGCTTGCCCTAGGAATCTTTCCTTATGTTTTCTATCTATCTATCTATCTATCTATCTATCTATCTATCTATCCGTTTTTTGAGAGAGAGAAACAGTTTATGTCTGCTAGAATGTTGTATATAATACACTTGATTATTTTTAGAATGTAGTGCTGACCCACCAGTCGTTCAGCATGCAATAATTTCCACTCTTAACAGAGTACCAGGTGGAGTTACTCTGTATCGATGCGAAAGTAACTATTTTCCTACAGCCACATCTAGCGTTACTTGTAATCATGACGGTAACTGGACAACTGTAAATTTCTATTGCCGTAATGGTAAGTTTGTATACATAAGAAATTTTACTTATTGTCAATGAATATTATTGGGTTCTGATTATATTGTACTTTAATCTTTAGATGATCCCAACATCTCTAGCCAATCACATGTCTTAATTTGTGTTGTAAACGTTCTGCTTTGATTTTTTTACTGAAAAATTTAAAAAGGTAAAATGGCGAAAAAGAGTATTTCATTTCTAAAGTCTTAATAGGTAAACTGATTTTTTTTTTTTTTTTTTTTTTTTTTTTTTTTTTTTTTTTTTTTTTTTCAAACGTACAACTTAACACGGATTTAATGAGAAACAATTCTAATGAACAGTCTGTCATCTAGGCGAGGAAGAGAAAACAACGTCAATATTTCCACCAACAAAATGTACCGTTTAGCTTTAATTTTACACGTTAAATCAGGGTAATAAATATGTATATGAATTTTCACGCGCGCCGCTTTCTGATAATACATGTTATTGCCAGTGTTCATTGTTAGTAGTCATGAAGCCTAATTTGCATATTACTAGAACTAATCCTACATTTCTCTGAATACTCTGATATAATTTTGTAGAAGTTCAATAGGTGAGTAAATGTCTTGCAATTTTGTAAAATGTTCAAAATTTTCTTAATGTACAGAAAAGATTGGTTTAATTATTCAAAATATAAATGAGTTAGGTCAATGCTTTTGCAAATATTATACCTTGTATTTTTTGTTTACAAATTTAACATTTACAAAAAAAAAAAAAAAAAAAAAATTGTTTCTGATTACAATTTCAATTGTTATGTGTTGCCCGCGCCTTAAACTTAACCCTGTATAAATCATAATGATGTGTAACTGATAATACATTTTTTTCTTCTTTTACATTTAAATAATTATTTACCGGTATCGTGTTATAGATTACACATGAATAGAAATAACATGAAATATATTTGAATGATGGTGACAAAAAATTTCAAGTTCCAAATTATATATACAAATTATACAAAACGAAACATTTTTCATGATGATTTCTGTCACAAAACTTAAATACATTAATACACATTTTTAATTTTCTGTCTTGCAGAATGTGTAGCAGATCCACCATCAGTTGCGAATGCAAATGTTATTTTACTCAATAGGACAGTGAATGGGGTCACACAATATAGTTGTAATACAGGCTATGGAACGAGACCATGGAATAGCACGAATATTACATGTAATTCAAACGGCCAATGGACCCCTGTTAATTTTACATGTTTTCGTGAGTATTTGTATTTAAAAGCAATATATAATTATACATGAAGAACAAAAAATATGCATATCTATCTGCGTGAACTAGGGATTTTTTCCTTATTTCTATCTATCTATCTATCTATCTATCTATCTATCTATCTATCTATCTATTTGTCTATAAATCAATCTATCGGAGCACCCGGCCTCACTTCCTTGATGGAAGTTGATGTTTATAATTATTTTGTCAGTTTTCAAAGTTTTTACTTTGTTTTTGGGATTGTGATTTTGACATATACTGGCATGTTTGTGTTGTGATTCTATCTATCTATCTATCTATCTATCTATCTATCTATCTATCTCGTTTTGATAGATCGTGAGAGAGAGAGAGAGAGTGTGTGTGTTTGTGTGTGTGTGTGTGTGTGTATGTGTGTGTGTGTGTCCTTAATTATTGTATTAAATGCCCTTGATTCTTTTCAGAGTGTAGTGCTGACCCACCAGTCGTTCAACATGCAACAATTTCAACTCTTGACAGAGTACCAGGAGGAATTACTCTGTAAACATGTGAACGTAACCATGTACCTACTGCCACATCTAGTGTAACTTGTAATTATGACGGTAACTGGACAACTGTTAATTTTTGCTGTCGTAAAAGTAAGTATTTATACATCAGAAATGATAGTAATATCAATGAATATCACAGGGTTTTGATTATATTGTACTTTAAACTTCAGATTATCCCAATATCTGTAGCCAATCACATGTCTTGTGTTGTTTACACTCTGCTTTATATTCCTGAACGAACAGATTTTAGAGGTACATGGCGAAAAAAAAGTTAGGGTAATAAGTATTTAAATAATTTACCACGCGCCTCACTTTCTGTTTATAAATATTATTTAAGTTTGTTTTGTCAATTTTACAGTATTCTTTTGATTTAAAACAACTTTGTTGTTGTTCAATATAAAAAATTAATATAATTGAACTTTGATACATGCGTTACAAATTGCAAAAGTATTGCATAATCCAACTCAACCCTAAAGCCTGGTGCAATGACCTTGCAATTATTGCGTTGTGAAATGGCCTTGTTTTGTCGTAGAATCAAATTGTTTCGTTGTAGAATGACCTTGTCCTTGTTGCATAATGACTTTGGTGTATTTACAACCGTTTATTAATTATTGGCGTGTCTGTAAGTAGTGGGTAGTTTAATATATGTAATACTTTCATTTGCCATGTTAAACTACCATTTCCCCAAGCTTGATCGCTTTTGCATTCATATAGACCATAAATCGCAAAAACCACGTGACTACAATATCATAGGAAACAAACATAGTTCCACGATTCATTTGAGATAAAACTAAAAAAAAAAAAAAAAAAAAAAAACTAAAAAAAAAAAAACATTCCTCTGTTTAACTGTTTAACTTCAGTTCTTTAAACTTTCATAATTGAAATGACGCCACACGGATGTACCGGTTTTACGGTTTACCCACATGTTATCAATCCGCACTATTTTCTATGAAGGGTAACAAGGTTTTTTTTTTTTTTTTTTTTTTTTTTTTTTTTTTTTTATAATAATATTATTTTTTAGGTAATTTTCTCGAAGTTTCACTATCATAATTTATTAATGAGAAAATTAGATATAGATAATTACAATATCATACAATTGGACTTTTTTAAAATTATGTTTTACACGCGTTTTTAAGTTTGCTTACAAGGCTTATACGTTCATATTAACAAAAACATCATTTCAAAACAGCTGAATTGTTAAGTGAATTCATAACAATGTTGGACATTTTATTATGGCTTCTTTCTTTGACATAATTAAGTAAAAATAAGCAACAAAAAGGAGGCAAAGGAAAATCTTTGATGTATAGTGAGAAGTAAAAATCAATGCGGAACAAATGTTCAAACTATAGGGAATCTTAAACTAAAACCAACATTGGTGATCATATTCGCATATACTTTAAATTTAAGAAAAAATCATAGGCGATAAACTAAAATGATTCTAGTTTAGGTATTTAGGAGTTTTGGAATTCTTTCGTGCAAAATTATACGAGTGTTGGTGTTGGTTTTAGCGAATTGATACAGGTTGTGGTGTTGGTTCTAGAAAAATGATACGAGTTTTAGTGTTTGTTTTTAACAAAATGATACTAGTTTTGGTATTTGTTTTTAGCAAAATGATACGAGTTTTAGTGTTTGTTTTTAACAAAATGATACTAGTTTTGGTATTTAATTTTTAACAAAATGATACGAGTTTTGGTATTTGATTTTTAACAAAATGATACGAGTTTTGGTATTTGATTTTTAACAAAACGATACGAGCTTTGGTATTGGTTCTAGCAAAATGATACGAGTTTTGGTATTGTTTCTAGCGAAATGATACAATTGTTGGTATTGGTATTAGGGAAATGATACAGGTTGTGGTGTTGGTTCTTGAAAAATGATATGAGTTTTGGTAATTATTTTTAGCAAAATGATACGAGTTTTGAAATTAATTCTAGCAAAATGATACGAGTTTTGGTAATTATTTTTAGCAAAATGATACGTGTTTTGGAAGTGATTCTAGCAAAATGATACGAATTTTGGTATTTTTCTTAGTTATAACAAAATGGTAGTGGTTTTGGTATTGGTTCTAGCAATATGGTACTAGTTTTGATATTTGTTCTAGCGAAATGATACGAGTTTTGATATTGGTTCTAGCGAAGTGATACTAGTTTTGATATTGGTTCTAGCGAAGTGATACTAGTTTTTGTATTGGTTCTAGAAAAATGATACTAGTTTTGGTAATTATTTTAAGCATACGAGTTATGAGATTGGTTCTAGGGAAGTGATACTAGTTTTGGTATTTGATCTAGAGAAATAATGCAAGTTTTGGTATTGGTTCTAAAAAATTATACGAGTTTTGGTATTGGTTCTAAAAAAATTATACGAGTTTTGGCAATTATTTTTAGCAAAACGATACTAGTTTTGAAATTGATACGAATTTTTTGGTATTTGTCTTAGTTACTACATTTTTGAAATCTATTCTTTTCTAATGTAACTAGTTTTATTTGTGTATCTCGCCGAATTTGTCAGTTTTGTTGTAAAAAAACCAGAATTACTGACTTAATCCTCTTCGTGCTTGTGAGAACATAAGGCTTTCACACACACACACACACACACACACACACACACACAAAAAAAAAAAAAAAAAAAAAAAAAAAAAAAAAAAAAAAAAAAAACAGATGACGTGAGGAAAAAAGTTAAATTGCATGACATGAGGATTTTTAAGGACTGCGATTATGAAAATTTGGACTTTTTTTATATATGGGTTCAAAATTAAAAATATTAGACAAGACTTGCAGAACATTTCAACCTTTGGCTGGCGACAGAAATGTATCTGAATATATCATTGAATCAAATAAGGCCGATTAAAATTGTGTTGATGGTTCTATGTAATGGTTTAAACAGATTATTGTATATAAAAATGTTTTATATTATTTAGTTTCACTGTGCGTTTTTTTTTTTTTTTTTTTTTTCAATTATCATTAATTTTTGACTTGCATGAAGTCATTTGCATTGGCGTCAGTGATTTCAGAATTCCTACATGTATGTGGAAATGTAAGCGATATGCATACTTTTTTCGATGATTTTTACGAAACAAGATTCACTAAAAGGTATGCACATTGATTCTTACAGGGAAGTTATTTGAAGCAGGTTTCATGTTTCAGTAATATTCCAATAATAAGAAAAAAATATTCCATCTATTTTTGCTTATATAACAAATGTGCACTTGTATTTTGTTTAAGATTCTAATGCTTCATCGAATACGATCAATACGTATGGAACTGACAAAATAAAGAATAAAATATACTATTATGCACTCAAAAATTATTCCCCTGCTATTTGTGAATTATGTTTCAAGTGACTGTTCTGTGAAAGATTTGGTTTTAAAATGAAACGATGTTTTGGTATTACAGGCACATGTCCGACGTCTGATTACACATATGTGTCAAACTTAGGCATATGTGTAAGGTTATTCAGTATCAAAGTAACTTGGTCTGAAGCCCAGGCTATTTGTATAAGGGAGAATGCAGTGTTATACATTGACGATACAACGCAAAAAAGTGCTTACATTGACTCACTGATCCCTAGTAATTATGGTAAGTTCAGTTATATTTCAGGTGTAGACTTTTTTTACAAAATTGTTTTCTCCGCTCTCTGCAAATCAGAGTTAATTCATTAGATATCATGGTCTGGCTCAAGGCAAAGGTTGTGTTGAAATGTTTTGAAATGTTTTTCTTTTATCAAAAAGTTTACTTTTAAATAAATATCAAAAAAAAAAAAAAAAAAAAAAAAAAAAAACGAAAAGTTTCTTAGAAAAAGACCATAATTAACTTTACACGTCAAGTAAGTTGGACTTTATCTTTTAAAATTAATTGAAGTAAAGTATAATTAAAGTTAAACAAGACACCAATTTGACTCGGTATCGCTCACCTGGAACACCTGGATTTATTTATTTATTTATTTATCTTTGCCTTTTTTATTCAATTAATAAAACGCAGACAACTTTACTAGCAATATCTTTATTTTCTAATGTTTCAAATAATATTTACCTCCCATTGGTCATGTACTTTCAAAGATGTAGGCTAAAATAAACCTTACTTGCATATTAAGTAATTACTGTCAGAATGAAAAAAATATACAGAAATACCTTTTTACATCTGTTTTATTACCTCACATTTATTCTCTTTGTTTCAAATTTCAACAAAAATGATCAATGAATTTACATTTGTTTGGCTCTGTAGAATTACGTCAGCCAGCTTGGAATTTGAATATGATTTTTGAAGGTAACTATGGGGACTTTCTGCAACGAAGCAAATTACTTAAATTAAATTGTTGACACAAGGATATTTCAAGCCCAGGCTAATCAAGACTCTTAAATAGTTTTATGGCCGTCATCACAATATTTTTGATAAGTGTGTAGTCACTGTATCCAAACGTATACTAGATATATTTGACTTACCATAGTCCTTTGTTCCTTTCATTCTCAAAATTGACTTGAATTGCACGTAACGGGTTAAGCTAGCTAGACATGATGTGCTTACCCTTCCGGAGCACCCGACCCCGCTTTCTTGATTGAAGTTCACGTTAATAACCTATTTTGCCAGTTTACAAAGTTTTAACTTTGTTTTTGGAATTGTGATATGAACAAGGACTGGTATGTTTGTTTTATTGAATGTTGCTTTAGTTTTACATTGAACACTGCATAACTGTGTGCAATTTACAGTCGTTTTTAATGTACTATCATTTATATTATCTAACAAAAGAGTATTAATTCTCTTGTTTTAAATGTATCATATGAGCGTAGTAAATGTTCAATCGTTATATTATTTCAACGAAAGCAGTGCTCTTTAGAAGGCTTCAGATTATATAATAAAATGCTATATAGTGTAAAACAAATACAGTGTTTTTCCACTTTTCCTAAGAGAAACCCCTTACATTTGTTCTTATATCTGTGCTATTGGTATTGTTTTTATCTTTATATTTTCAGTTTGGCTGGGAGCAAAAAGAATAAATGGTAAGATTTTTTGGCAGGATAATATCAACAATAACGTCGAAGTAGGTTCTAATGGATATACACGATGGGAACCTGGTGAACCCGATAACGACGAGACTAATGAAGATTGTTTGGTACGTGAAACATCAATGACATGGTACGACCGTGTCTGTACATCAAGGTACAGATTTGTTTGCTTTACCAATCCATGTAGTCTGATTTAAACCAGTGTATTGGATCGTTTAAACGTCTAATCATTACTCGGCAGCAGTATATTCTAGAAACTGTGTTTTGAATTTACTCGATGTTAAAGAGTTAAAGAGTGGGAATAAAACAATTGACATCTTATTACACCAGGCCCCAGTTTCACAATCATTCACTCAAAAGAGTAAACACTTAACTCAAATATATTCAAAATTTAAAAAGTTTACGTTTTATAAGAGACTGTTTTGTTTTGTTAAAGAAACTACACTAAACATTTAAATTTACGAACGATATTCAATTTCAAATGTGAAATGCAAATATTGACAAGAATTGAATTTTAAAATATTTTCTGATTTTGGGTTGAGTTTATACTTAATTGAGTAAATATATAGCACGAATACCTGTTAAATTTTGGGTAAATAATTGTTAAATGTGGACAACATGTATATTATTTCAAATATATGGAAACCATTGCTATAGGTATCTGTTTAATAAAACCAATTTTACCGTTTTTTTACGACTCTACGTCAATATAATCGAATATTTGTCATCAACTTAACTCTGTCTTGTTTAATAAAATGTATCTCTTAAATTTAAAACAGATAAAAATATTGTTTCGAAACAGCAAAATCGTTAAATAGCTCAATTGTTAATTGAGAAATATTTATTTTTTTATTTTGATATTATGTTCAAGTGTAAGCCATGTTAAATCACATCGGCACACACACACACACACATACACACACACACACACACACTATTGTTTATATCGAAACAATATATTGTTTCGTATTTTTTTGTTTTGAGATTGCATATTTTTCGTATAGGTTGTGAATACATTTAACAACCGTATATTTGTTAAAACACCTAGTTTTGAGATGGCGAAGGCAACCGGAGTGGCAGTGAATATCTACACACATTCGACAAGCGAAAAGAAAAACTTTCTAGTTGATGAGAGAGACACTGTTTCTCAACATAAGAAGGATAGAGTATCGACAGTTTCACTTTGTGCTAGGATAATAAACTACGTTGTTTGCAGCATACTAACTCAGTGAGCTAGCACGTTACTAAAATGTTTCCTGGTCACCCTTCTGAGTGTGCGTTTGTATGCCGTAATATACACTCCAAAAACACACGCATGAATGAACTTATTTAAAAATAAATCCATATAGATGTATGATATTTCTCTTGACGCGAATAGCTGAAAAAAGTGCTAATGTGACGTTAAACAACATTACATCATCGGCGATCGCTTTGGCTTAAGGGTCGAATCGGCAGATCCTCCGGCAGATCATAATGCTAAAATTCGTTGGTTTTCTCTAAGTATTCTCCACAATTCACTAATTGGCCGCCTTTGATATAAATAATATTTTATTGATATAAGCAAAAAATTCATTTCTATCATACCACTTTATATAATTTTAATTAATTAATTAATTTGTTTGTTTGTTTGTTTGTTTGTCTATTTATTTATTTATTTATTTATTTTATTTTATTTTATTTTATTTTTTATTTTTATTTTTATTTATTTATATTTTTATTTATTTTTTTCATTTTTATTTATATATTTATTTATTTATTTATTTATTTATTTATTTATTTATTTATTTATTTTTATAGTGACTGTAAACAGTAAGATTTTCAACATTAAGAAATAAGCCAGACTATTCTATCATTCAAACCTCAGTTGATAGAGTACTCGCTCTGTAAGTAGAAAGTCGTGGGTTCGTCTGACCGGGTCTGACCCAAGGCTTGAAAGTGGATAGTGACTGTTCTTTCGCCAAGCACTCGACATGACAAAATAAAAGCCACTGTTCTTTCGGGTGGGAACTTAAAATATACGAGGTCCCGTGTCTCCGTAACTCAACTCATAAGGAGATGAATTACAGGTAATCCAGATCTCAGATCAAATTACCTTCGATAGAATTCTAACGGTGAGAAGTACAAATTATTATTATTATTATTATTATTATTATAACTTGTAAAACTTTTATTTTAAAACTAGCAACTATAAATGTTGAAATTTTTGCTTATTATCATGCAGGCTGATATTTCCCGAGCAACTGGAATACATGTACGTAATAAATGAATCGATTTTTTTTCTAAATAGACTTCATTGAAAACAAAACATTAGCATTGTTTCTCTGATCCCTAAAATGAAGCGCAGGCGCGATTATTGATCATAACGTCACCCACTGCCTACAGTTAAGTCTGAGTCAAGCTCGAGCAGGTTTTAGCTTGACAAAGTTTGTCAGGTTGCATTACCGACGGTTAGTGGTTTCTCAGCTTTTTTAAGTTTTCTGATCTATTTCAGACCTGACTGGCTCTTAATAAGTGAAATAATCTTGACTGGGGCCTGAAACATCATTACTTAAACTAAGTTTTAACTGACTTCTCATTTATTTCTGATATTCAGTGTCGAGAAAACAATCTTAAATCTATAACAAAAGAAATAAAGCAATGGTGTTTTACTCAAACATCAAGGTCTTATAAAAGCGGTATCTTTTTGGTTTGTAGAGAAAACGGTTTCTTCCACCGTCGCTGAAATTTCCTAATTCTTATCAGTGAATGAAATTTCGACTGCGTCGTAAAACATCATCCTTTCAATCAAAACCAATCTCTCGAGAATTAAAATATAGATAGCCGAATGTTAAAAAATTAAACTCCAGTACCTTCATTTTAGCAACAACGCCTCGGTCGCTCAATGGAAAACCGCTCACCTCGAGAGCAGAAGGTCATTGGTTCGAAACCTGGCCGGTCAAGCATGAGATTTAAATTCAATTGATGTAAAATTGTTTTTCGCGTGAATAGCTGATATATTGCTGATGACATCCTGAACATCATTATTCTTCTCAAATCGTCAACCCAGAAGCTCGAAGGAAAGATGTTATTTACCCAACACCTTGAATACAAAGAATTGATATATTTAATTGAGTTTATTTCATATTTATTTATTTTTTTCAATATTGTGACAGATTTAACACAAAAAACTTTCTTACAGTTTTATAAAAATAATATATTTTTCAATAATTTCAACCGTAATACTGTAATGGGTTGTATTCATTGCCTCCACTGCTTCCTGATCCCCCTGCATAACTTGCGCCGTAACTGGCTTCGGTACCGTCGCTACCAGTACCGCTTGAAGCATAGCTACCACTTGAACCGCCGGTATTGCTATTCCAATAAGTAGAAGGATTGTAAGATCCTCCGGAACTAGAACCGCCTCCTCCGTATCCACTATTACTTCCAGTTCCGGTTTGTTTTTGCCAGTATGCCCCTGCATTGTACCCTGTCTCTGCTCCAGCTCCTTTATTTGCTTCCGATTGCTTTCTCCAATAATTTGTAATGTCGAATAAATCGGACGAATCAGACGAACCACTTTCTGTATTTTTCGACCAATAGGAAGATGGGTTATACGTTTCACTACTTCCGCCAGAAGAACCTTTGCTAGATGTTTCGCCCCAGTAGTTAGAAGGATTGTAAGCTCCACCATTATTGTCGCTTGCTGGACCAGGATACTGTAAAAATAAATAAATAAATCACAAAATTTAAAAATTCTTACTAATGTCGGTGGAAATTTAATAAGAGTTTACTTAATTTACAAAGTAGTAATTGTGTAACAGGAATGAAGAAACTGCAGGGTCTGACAGGGGATCGAATCGGGACCTCCCGCACTATTGGGAAGTCTCTTTAAACTGAGCTACCCAGACCACTTCATTTCTCCCATGTTATTCTTAAGTTTCCAATGGTTTTATGGGAAATTTCACCCTAAATTCCCCGCAATTGCCAGTCCATCCTTGCGATGGTTAAACTTGCCACAGAACTGTAATAGGAAAAAAAGATAAAATGCAGGTTCAGACCGGGGATTGAACCCGGGACCTCCCGGACTATAGACGAGTGTTCTACAAACTGAGGTACACACACGGCTACAGTTAGAATATGATGACAATTTCCAATGACATAAAAAGGTTCATTTAACAAACAGTTATTGCGATTCTGGTCTCACAAACTTTTGAAATTATTTTATTTTTGACGAACAATTCTATCGATAATTTTTATTTATTTATTTACTTACCGATGTTTTATAATCGTTGTACTCATCTAAAATAAACAAACAAAGTATTTTCATTTCACAAAATATAATTTTGTGTATGTTTGTGTTTGTGTGTTAACATTTACTTATTATTCATATTTAAAAAAAATGACAGAATTGTGTTTTTCAATTTATTGTTCGCCTAATGTCAATAATACAATTCCCAGCTTGGTATAAAAGAATTTGTTTGTATTGGACATTTAAAGATGGCCGACCAGATAAACATTTTTAGTAAAATGGTATTTTGTAAGCATTTATTCTAATTATAAAAACTAGAGTCTGTCTATTTTTAAAAAATGATATGATATATGATATGTTATGATTTGATATCATATCATATTATATTATAAAACTCCATATCAAATCATAAATGTATAATAAATAAATAAATCATAGTGACTGTGCAATTAAATATCGTCAATATAATTGGTCTAAATTTGTATCTTGGGTTTTAACATTTTCATTGAAAATGACATAAGGGATATTAAAAAGTATTTGTAACTCAAATATTTATTGTTGTCAGTGACGTCACGATAAACTATCATCCCAATTTCATGCTAAACGGACTGGTTTAGTAAAAAACTGTTTAAATAGGTTAATATTGTTTTTCCCGTACAGAATAAAGAGCTGTATCGGTATTTTTAAACTACAAGGCTTACCTTTCTTGCAATCTGTGAATGGATCACCCGTGTAGCCACTTTTACACTTACACACCTCGTTAAAACATATGGCATTAAATCCACATTTACCACAGCAGGGTATAGCTATAAAAACATTGACACAAAAATTATTAATTAAATCATTTATCTTTATTTAATATTCCATAGCTGGATTTGGATTTATATAATTTTCGAAATTTTCATCTGTTTGATTTATGTATTTTATCTACCAAACTTTTCGGTCTTTATGTCACTGATGAGGAATAAATTTCCGATATGTGCACATCTGGCACATCAAAATTTAACCGGTATTTGTGTTATACATTAATTCCTTATTTTTTTATTTTCTTATTTATTTTTTTCTGTTTTTGCTTTCACTCTATGTTGTAACCAAACATTGCTGAAAAAATTAACACCAAAACTTAATACCATCATGGTAAGAAAAGAATATATATAAACACTGATTTAAGGAACTCGTTGCCTGCTTGAACTTACAGGTCACCTTGTTCATCGAAGGCTACGTTTGTATCCTATCCCATATCCTTCTTTGAGGGAGTTTATCGGTTCACCTGTAGCAGGTTTTTAGAATTATCAGAGAAGATTAGTTTTTTTTTTTTTTTTTCAAAAAAAAAATCATACCCGGGTTGTTAAAAACATTACACCACTCCAGTCAAAAGTTAAATGTTAAAACTATTTCGGAAAAAATTATTTATTTAAAACTAAACTATCTTCACACGGAAAACATCATTAACTTATTTTCTGGCTTTCGAAATTATCAATAATTTTCTTCATTTCACACCCAAAAGAATGGATTTTTTTAAAATTCATACTCACGCTGACATCCACCAGCGGCATCTGGTTTAGTGCACGGCTTACATTTACACACTCCATTTATGCACAACTGGTTTTTCTTGCATTTTCCACAACATGGAACCCCTGTGCAGTTTATCAGTAGAATATAATATAATATTTATCAAAATATATATTGAGGCCCAAAATTGTCTATTTTTATTATAAGTGGATTTATAAATGTAGTAAGTAGTTTGTCCTGCTTCTGGCTTTAGAGAGAAAAATATATACAGTTACCTAAAATACTGTTTCTGCTTGACATGTTTTTGACTGTTAATACATTCAAACAATTCAGTATTTTACAATTAATTATTTGTCATTATAATTATTAAGTCGGTGTGCCAGTAAAAATAATTTTTTAAGAAATCAAATACATAATTCCTGTGTTGTGTTATCTTTCCTTTAATATTGAATGAATTCACAATTACTTGAGACAGAAAGTCACAATAAATCAGGGGTCAAATAAGTCACCCAGATTTCACTTACCAACGCAGCCTTGTAATGGATCTCCAGTAAAGCATGGTTTACACTCACATTGGTTATTTGGACCACAAACTGCATTCGCTCCACATCTTTCACAGCATGGGACACCTAACAAAAATAATGTTCAGAACATGTTTTCACACACACACACACACACACACACACACGTACACACACACACACACACATTTCCCTAGCAACTCCAAACGGTATTATAATGATTAAATGAAAAATACTTCTTGTAGGAAAAATGTCTTTTAAAGTATTAAAGTATCCACGCTGTGTGTCACATGATAGGTTGTTTTGTATGATGGATGGGAATTATCCTTCACTAGAAGTTTTATTGACGGTACACTTCAGTTTCTTTAAAAAAAAAAACGAAAAAGAAATATGAGACACGGAGTTGCAAATATGTTAATGAAAAACAAACAACAGAAACCAGTTTATAGTTGGATTTGATTTCGGTCACCTATAACCGTTAATAACAATAGACTATTCTTAATTATAATAGCGAGACAATTTTATAGCAAATTATAAATATCTTGAGAATATTCGGAAAAGCTTTGTTAACTAAACTACAGACATAATATAACCGCAATAACATGGTGTAGGTGGATAAAACGTTTATACATTAACAGCAGAAATTTCTAAGCTTATCGGCCAAAATATATAGGTTTTCAGTTTCAAGACGGCTTACCAACACAGCCTTTTATTGGATCACCAGTAAAGCACTTTTTACATGCGCATGCTCCGTTTAAGCAGTATGCATTCTTTCCGCATTTTCCACAGCAAGGTGTAGCTACAAACAAAGGTAATTTTAAACAATTGAAATTGTAATGTTTGTTAAAAAAAAGCCTTAGTGATCTATAACAAAGGAATAAAAACATAAATATTGCTTGTCATATCTAAACAGTATACATATACCAAATGTTATAAATTTACAAGATGCACTTTTTCAAATGTAAAATCTCAATAAGCTTTAACGTAAAGTTTGATTCATTTTGACGTTTCGTTAAATAGTATGTAATATTATATTATTTATTTTGTGCTTCCCCAGTTTCTTCTGAAATAAACTTTCATCATATTATCAGAAAGTAGTGCGTGAAAGGCAACTATGTAATAAAAACAGCGCACTATCCTTTCTCATTTTTACAATGACAATGTCAAAACAATATGTGCAACAATATGACCTACGACGTCACATTACTTTAATGTCGTGAATGCCAGGTTAATTTGAAATTCAAAACATTATTTCATCTGGTTTATCAAATATAAATTGTAATTGATTAACAAATATAAAATAATGGCCCTATTACGGCCATTACTATCAAGGCAAACAAATGAGTATGTCCTTGGTCGTTCAATGGCCTGTAATATTTATGGCAGACTATCTTCGTTATATCACTACAGTTTAATTCTTAAATAATAAAAATGGAAATGACGTTACTAGTGTGAAACAATAAAACTCTATTACTCTGTTTGTCAGTAACTTTGATGTAGTTGTTAAAAAACATTCCTAGCTGCCGTCTCATATTATACCATCTAGCAAATGAATGGTTGGCATGAGAGAAAAACTTAGTTTTAAATTATTTTTTTTCAAAACTTTAGACGGCTAAACATTTTGCCACAGGGATCTATAGTTCTTATTTTCTTGTTTTATTTTGTTTTAATTATCTATTATTAGCTTGTGTTGTGTTTTTTTCATTGTATTGTTTTGTACGAAATACATTTTTCAGTATTAAACAGAACACAAAATAACGTTATACCTGTGCATTCATGGTAAGGATTGCCTTCAAAACATGCTTTACACTTGCAAACATCATTATCACAGAAAGCATTCTTTCCACACTTGTTGCAACATGGAATTGCTAAAATTACGCAAATAAAAGTTACCCAGTTTTTAAATCGAAAAAAAACTGAATAAATTAGTTAGTAATAATTATTTATCCAACGACATAGTACATTTACTCTTTTTATCTACAGATTGATTGTCTATTTCAAAATAAGCAACTTTGTTTTTGGGGTTGTGATTTGGACATTTGTTATTTAATGTATCGATAATTTTTTTAAAAAAATGCTAAAATAACAAAGTATAGTTTTAAACAAATCTTTTATGATGTAATAAGGAATTTATTTCCATTTATAAAATCAAGAATACCGTGTAATCTACGACGAAGAAAAGAAACCATGCGGATTTACTGTATTATTATAACGAGTTCAAAGCTCAATTTCTTTACTTAAGCGATTTGTTACTAGTAGCTTATTTTTAAATTAAATTTTTGCGTTGATTGGAACCTAGATTGGCATAAAGTAAATCAAATTATACCTTTAAAACGTCGTTTTTGTTTTATATTGCAGGGATGAATGTGAAAAACAGAAGCTAATTTTATTATATTTTTCTTTTAAATGATAAAAATCTGTTATGGTGATTCATAAAACGTTCACACAGTAAATGATGAAATGTAATTTCATGGTTCATGTTTACAATGCCCCAAGTACCAGGTGCTTCAAAATGAATTAAGAAAAAGCAGTCACCTGCACATCCGATTGTCTTGTTGTTTGGATCACCATGGTAACAATCATCACATTTACAACGTTCCTTATTAAAACAGAAAGCATTTGGTCCACATCCATTGCAGCATGGGGTTGCTAGTAAAATATAATTCATCTAATATAATTATACTCTAATATAACAATCACGCGTATTTCTTTTTCCTTAATTGTAAAACAAAAATTACTAATAATAAAGTATGATTTTAATCTAAGTAGAATTTTAAATCAAGTCAAGATTATTACGCTTTATAATTTTCATGCTAAAAGTATTTCGTACTGCAGAGTTAAAGCATCATTTTCAGCAATCACGTTATAATGATTGTATCTTGAAATTAACTTACGGTTACAAACACTGTAGGCATCACCGTCATGACACGTTTTGCATCGACATATTCCGTTATCACAGAACGCATTTTTACCACATTTTCCACAACATGGTATTGCTGAAAAAAAAACAAAACACATCAGTCCATGTCTAATTCCCCATCCCCAAAAAGTAAAACTTATTCAGTTACACACATGAACTTCCGTCAAACGTGTAAGGCCAGGTGCTCCGAAAAGGAAAGTGCATCATGTCCAGCTAGCTACACCAGTCACAAGCAAAATCTAATTTAAGATTGAAATGGACATAAAACTTAAAACATAAAATATACTCAATATCAGTTTTAAAAACAAAAACAAAAATGAATTATAATACACCAAAAAATAATATTTATCAGACGTTGTTTTTTAGATATAAAAGTGATATGTATACCAAATTAAAACTGCATTTATGCTACTGTAAGTTTTATTATTTTTATCTCCAAATGTCTCAAAATTATATTAACTAAATTAAGTTAAAAATCTTCCTCGATTAAAAAGTTTCGGTATATATATGTCGATTTGTTCTTTTTATCAAGAAAATGCAGTTTTTAAACTTTGTTTGCACGAACACAAAAAACATGTTGTTATATCACAAGTGTCAATTGTTTAGTTGCATGACTACATTTATAAACTTTAAAAAAATCCTAAACAAACTTTCTCTTGTTTTATGCAGTTTTCTGGTGAGGCGAGTCTACACCGCGATATTGTTTTTATACTAGATGAACATAAACGTAAAAAATCAAAAACTCGCGCAATTTTTGCGGTACATTACTGATATCTGTTTTTGAAGGTGGAAAGGAAAATGGTATAATGTTTATCATATTATATATATATATATATATATATATATATATATATATATATATATATATATATATATATATATATATATATATATATTTCGTAATACTATCAAATAAATGATTCGGAATATTGCGTTATTTGCTACCCATATGGATATATTTTACCAAAAAAAAAAACATTATCATTGTAAAAAGCTAGAAAATAATAATATGTTTAATGTAGCAATTAAAGAATTCAAGTCAATTTTTAATGCTGACAGGCAATAGAAACACTACAATAAGCCACGCCTTCATAGTATATTTGCTGCATTGCAACAGCAGTTAATTGCTAAAGGGATTTTTTTGTTACCATTTTTTTCTCTTAGTGTGTCCAGTATTGTACCCACTATTGTTTTAGAAGGAATTATACGTAGAAGAATAAGAATCAAGACTTCGATGTTTCTGTCGCATATAACTTTAACCAGGAAAGAAGAAATGAAAACATCAAAAGGGTCATTATATGTTTATCAAAAACACCTTTATTAATTTTGATATGCTTTGCATATGATTGATAATCGTATCAAATATCAAAAAAAATAAACTGAAGTTTGAATTTACACTGGTTTCGCAATGTTAACATTTTGGACAACCGCTGATCCTAAAACGCGTAAACTAAATAAGTAATTCTACTTACCAGTGCATGATTTGTAGGGATCGCCACTGAAACATTTCTTGCATTTGCATTTATCTAGATTAACATCACAATAGGCATCCTTTGAGCAATTTCCACAGCACGGGATAGCTGAAAACAAATGATAAACTATAATTCCATATTATTTTTCACTTTTTAAAATAGATATAATAGACAGAAAGGACAAAAGTATTGAGACATTTTTCTTGAGTATTTTTATTTCCTAGAAAGGTAAGAAAAAAAAATTAACTTTTATAACAGTGTTTAAGTAATAATGAACGATATTGTTAGCTTGGGAACCAACGAAAAAGAAATTTGTCTGACCTTTACATCCGAGTTTCTTGTTAAAAGGATCTCCTTCAAAGCATGGGAGACAAATGCATTTGTCTTTCTTGCATACTGCATTAGGTCCACATTTATCACAACATGACATACCTAAAAAGAAAATTTGTTTTTTACAAATTATAAAAATAGAAGAAAATTTATAATAAAAATAAAAAAAAATATCTTTGCAGAACACGCAGTAAAATTTCTTTTTCGATGACTAGAAAACACATAGTGCTTTATTTTCTGTGGTATTTAAAAGAACATTCAAAAGTACAACACCTATTAATAAAATTTCCAAACTTTTTTTCAGTCGTCATAATGTTAAAAAAGTTATCACTCTCAGTTTGTTCCCTCATGGGAATCATCTCTTAGCCGCATTCGGATTTATTAAACGTTGGAACCTTGGATTTATTGATTTGCAAGTAGTTGGTTTACGTTTTTGTATTTATTACTTTTTTGGTCCTTAGTGTTACTGATGATGCATGACTTTACGAACTCTATAACACATCAAACTTAAGCAAGTGTTTTTGTTACGGATTTCAAGTAACAACGCAGAATTTAGGAAACTTGAAGTGGTCAAACCAATAAAAATTTCCAAACAAAAAGGTTCAATTAGATAATGTATTACACATAAATTTGAATTTTCTGAACATCTCCGGACAAACGAAAAGATAGAAAAATTACAAGTAAATCTACACTTAATGTGTAACATTTACTATTATATTACATAGTATTTCTGATAAACATAATAAAATTGTGTTTTCATACAAGGTAATTTTTTACTTCACGGTAAATGTCATTTTTTTTTGGTACAAAGGAAACCATTATATCCGGAAAAAAACATCTAACCTTAGATAGCGCTATATTAACTTTCTTACAAGTGCCGCTAACCTGAATGCGGTTCAATTCAATAATATTATGGGCTGTAAAATACGTTATGCAGCGCTATTGAAATATAAGGATACACTTACGTTTACAGCTATTATAAGGATCCCCTTCATGACATGCCTTGCACTGGACACTGGCCATAGACACAGACAGCATTCTTACCGCATTTACCACAGCATGGAATTTCTGTTTAAAAAAGACGAAAAACACGCAACCGGAGAAATATTTTAATAAAAGAAAAACATGATAGTAAAATAAAACCTTTAATAACAAAACGATTATTTGAAAACATTACATTTTTTTACAAATCGAATGATATACAGATGTAGAATGGCCTCAAATTTGTTAATATTCAAACACATTTAAACATTTATTTAATAAAAAAGCTCTCTTTTAATCTTGACTAATAATTATAAAATTTTTAATTACTTTACTGTCAGACACAACAATAAATGCCAAACAAGTATAGTACCTCTGCAGCCTACGAATGGATCCCCTTCAAAACATTTCTTGCATTCACATTTTCCATTAGCAGTACAAATTGCATTTGCTTTACATTTTCCACAGCATGGAGTTGCTGCAATTGAAAAGAAAAATATCATCGATTTGCA
>CM056609.1:30349000-30351500 GCA_029721355.1 Tegillarca granosa
GTATCTGATGTGACTGACAAACAGGTTAATACTCAGTATCTGATGTGACTGACAAACAGGTTAATACACATGTATCTGATGTAACTGGCAAACAGAAATACACTTGGATCTGTGTATGTGACTGACGAACAGGTTAATACTCAAGTATCTGACTTAACTGACGAACAGGCTTATATACATGTATCCGATGTGACTGACAAACAGATTATAACGACAGATAAACAGGTCAAGGAAAGATTTAATGTAAATGATAGAAATGTAAATGCAAATATTTATGTTGATTTTGATTTATATAATGCTAGCCCAGGTAATGACTTGTATAATTGTGAAAACAAGTCTGATTCTAATTTTTTTTCTCTAGTAATTCTATTAGAAACGTGGGAAAATCATTAAAAATATGCTCTCTAAATATCTGTGGCATTAAGTCGAAACTGCACATTCCAGAATTTATCAATTTTGTTAATCAGTTTGATATAATTTGTTTCTGTGAAACAAAACTTTGTGCACTAGATGAAATCAAGATTGAAGGTTTTCGTTATTATTCCAAAAACAGAGAGAATTCAAAATCAGGGGGTATAGCGATATTTATAAAAGAGTTTATTTGGGAGTTTTTCAGCATAATAGAAACTAAAAGCGATTATATCTTATTAAATTAAAGCTCGGAGAATCTATAACAATGAAGATAATTATATTTGGGGCGATTTATTTACCTCCTATTGATTCCAAGTACTCTAATATAGAAAGTTTTTCTGAAATAGAAGACGAAATTCTGACAGCTTCAAGTCATTGTTGTAACATTTGTATCCTAGGTAGACTGGAATTCTAGAACTAAGAATTTGTGCGATTTGTCGAACCTGATAATTTTGTTAATGAACTTATTCATAAGGACTCTAATTTTGCTAGCTTTTTGTTTGGTTGTCAATTACTTCGTAGTTTAGGTATTCCTTTAGAAAGATATCAGCAGCTATAAAAAACCCAATGCATACGGGTACGTTTTATAGAACTATGTAAGAATACAAACCTATTTATTGTTAATGGGAGGGTTGGTATGGATAAATATATTGGACAGGTAACTTCGCAAGGAGTAGTTTAGTTGATTATGCTGTTTGCTCGCCAGATATTTTCGCACATATAAGTGATTTTATGTTATGGATTTTTGTAATTTATTATCCGATAAACATTCGCCTATTGTTTTAAGTTTAGATTGTAATATTAAATGTTTGTAATCAAAAAACTAAAATGCAGGAAACGAGTGTACATAGGAAATGGTCACAAGAGAAATCTACTTTGTTTGTTGATAATGTAACTAATAGTGATGTGACAGAATTGTATTATTTATTAGATAAATGTACGGTTGTTAAACGCAAGAGATGTTATTAAACACAGCTGTAAATAGAACTCACAGATATTTTTAATTCTGCTGCTAGGAAATCTTTTGGATTTAAAAGGTCACAACATTTTCGAAATAATAGTAAGCCTTGGTTTAATAAAGACTGTCTTGAAAGAGAAAAAAATTTCATAATGCTAAGCGCATCTATTTAAAAAATCGTACAGATAATTCAAAGGAAAATTTAAACGTTGCCAGCAAAGTATATAAAAAAACCTTTGAAAAATATTATTCTCAACATAAATATAATACAAAAATAAAGTTGAAAAATTTACGTACCAAATGTCCTAAAGATTTTGGAAGATATTAAAAACAAGTTCTGGTCAAAACTCACATTCTTCTAAACATGTAGATATCAATGTATTTTTTGAACACTTTAAAGATTTAAATGAGTTAACTGAAAATGATAACGGAAAACGAGGAACTGATTTCTAATAGAACAAATGGGGCATCCGAAAATGTAGAAATCAATTCCCCCATTACAGAAAATGAAATTTTAGAAGCAATAAGGAGTTTAAAAAATGAAAAGGCTTTTGGAGAAGACGGTCTAATAAATGAGTACTTTAAATCCACGTCTAATATTATGATACCTATTTATGTTAAATTATTTAATGTTATTTTTTGATACTGGAGTTTTACCAGACAAGTGGCTAGTAGGTGTCATTAAACCAATTTATAAAAACAAAGGGGAAACAACCGACCCTAACAATTATAGAGCTATTACGTTACTCAGTTGCTTTGGTAAATTTATTCACCTGGATACTGAACAAACGACTCACAAGTTATGCTGAAAATGTTAATTTAATTACAATGTTCCAGTCAGGATTCGTAAATCTTACTCAACAACGGATAATATTTTTTATACTTCATTGTCTACTTGAGTTATTGTTTACTCAAAATAAAAAATTATTCTGTACTTTTGTAGATTTTCGTAAGCGTTTGATACTGTTTGGAGAGGGGGTTTATGGCAAAAACTGCTGAAAAGCCAAATAAATGGGAAATGTTTTACTGTTATAAAAATATGTACAACGGGATTAAATCTTGTGTAAAAATTGGAGAAGATATGTCAAATTATTTTATATGTAATGTTGGAGTGAGACAAGGCGAAAATTT